>CAJFCO010018162.1:3159-22159 GCA_904066015.1 Synergus gifuensis
ATTAAAAATTTATTGAATTTTTGATAAACAAATAAGTGAGTGAAAATGGATTCAAGGAGATTGAAAGTGATTCATCGATTAATTCGCACTAAATATGAATAATTTATAGATAAAAACCGTTTTTTAACTAAATTCATGAAAGACAATAAACAATTTGTTATTTTATAAACAAATTTTATAAACAATTCATCCACCATATTGGATTCGCCATTTTTTTTTAAATTTTGACTTTGGATTCGTAATCAGCGACTTCAAAAACACCTTCATACCAATTTTGAAAATAATCAAAAATTTATTTAGCATACTCGTCCGCCATATTGGATCCGCCATTTTGTTTTTGAAATTTTTGACACCAGATTCGTAATCAGCGACCCCAAAGACCATTGAATAACACAATTTCGCCCATTTTATGAACATTTTATAGTTCTAGCCAGCTTTTCGCGATTTGGTCTCATTCGCGCCGTATCGGGAAACTAGGTACTTCATCAGCAAGGATTTTCAAAAAAGGGTCCTTCTCATTGGCTCATATCTCCGCCATTTAAAAATTGTTTAAATTTGTCATTGATTCAAATTATATATAAAAGTACTATGTATATATGTATAATAACAATTATTTTAAATAATTTATGACTGCGTCAAAAAAATGCTTATTTTTATACCTATTTTCCCACGCGCCAGGGTGGTGTAACTCCTTAAGGAAATGTTATATTATTATTCATCTTTATGTAATTATAATGTTCTATTCAGTCAATTTTCTAAATCTGCACAAAGCATATTAATTATTATTATTATTTTACACGTTCCTCTTAATGCAATCGACGATTTTCATAAGTCTGTGTGATGTATAATTTTAATGATAATATAATTTTATATTTTCACATCTATCTTAATATTTGAATTCCTTTTTTAGCTTTTATTATATATATTATAATATATAAACGTCTTGAACTTTTAATGATTTTTGGCTCACAATTTTGGAAAACAGAGAAATATCGATACTTTAATTTAATTTTTTGTAGACGTATAAATCAGTTTTTAAAGGATATTTTTGTTTCCCAACGTTGTGGAACTAAAAGTCTTATAAAATCCGTTATAGATTGCTTAATATGCTTCTTGTAGGTTTAGAAAATTGAGTGAAAAAACATCTTTAATTAAAAAAGGGGAAAAAGGGGAAGATTTTCGAAAATAAGAGAAAAAAGGGGAATTTCTCAAAATAAGGGGAATTCCTCAAAAAAAGGGGAAGACTGTGCACCCTGATATAGTAATTAGACTTAATGTTAATTCGGATAAACGGAGATTAGGTACAACAAAAATTCGGGTGTATAAATATTAGAGAAAATTTTGATTCGATGAATTTCGGTTAAATGGTTATTATGTCAAATGAAATTTGGGTGATATTCATGCGCCTCTTTTTAAGTTATTACAAAATACTTGATTTTTCATTTCTTTTGTCCCACTATAATGGTAACTATAAATCTTCAAGGGATAGCGAGACTAAACTTTTTGAAATAAACTGTAAACAATTAATTTAAATCGTATAATTGTATCATCGATTATTTTGAGTAAGTAAATATTTCAATCTGTCATTCACCCTTTTTTCAGAATGCGAAAATTTCTTTTAAATACGAGTCTTTGATTTTAGCCTGTGCACTAATGTACCAAACAAAATTCAAATGTAATATTTTTAAGAAGTCGTCTCTCGGTTTAGGTATAAGTTGAAGTTTACATACGGTTTTGACTTTTCAAAAAATTTCTTTTCATAGACCACGAACGAAAATAGCGGTAGATAAGTTCTATCCACAGAACTAAAATAATTATATTAATTTTTCAGACCGAGGAATGGTGCAATGAATCGCGAAAAGCACATGTTCGTCATTCTGCTGAGCAGACGACAACCACTGACGAAAAATTGGAAAAGTACTTCAGGCACCGGTTAGTACAAAAAATACTAAATTCGCGTTATTTTTAAGTAGAAGAAAATCGAATAGACAACAATAGCGAAAAAAAATTGTTTTGAGTTGTATAATTGTTGTATAATTGAGACATAGGATTGATAAATTTGTTATTAGTATATTTTGATACGGGAGGCCAAATGGACGTTTTGGACTGCGAGTGTGAAAGCGCCTCGGTTTCATGCAGCCTCTTCACACGAGCAGTGACCAAATCGCCCGTGTGGACTCGAATATCGAACATTATTTTTATTTATAGAATACTATGCAAAACCCGAAGTATATAAACTTGATGAAATGTGGGTGGGGGAGCACCCGTGGGGTGTCGGGGGCAGGACCCTCTGAAAGACAAAAAAAACTCCCTAAATGTTTATCTTTGCTGAAAATCTTTCTCTTCAATCTCTTCATGCATCAAATTATTGAACGAAAACCAACTCTCACGAATGAAATAAACCCAACCTCACTCAAAACGATGGTCACATAGTAATCTTTTATGACGCTAAATGGCAGTCGGTGGCTAAAATATTTTTCTTTAAACATACATGCAAAACCCTCTTTTGCCCACCGTTTACAGACATCCAAAATGGTCGATTCCACTCTGTCTTCAAAAGCAATGAGCAAAATCCCCATCATTATGAGCAAAACGCTGTCACCGGTGAGGGAAGTGATCTCCACGGTTACCAAAATATTTTTCTCACCGGTTGCCAATGCCATCTAGCGTCGTAAACGGTTACAATGTGAACATCGTTTTGGGTGAGGTTGAGTTTATTTCGTTCTTGTCAGAAAAAATTTTGTGACATTCTTAGAATTTATAAAAATCTTGGAAAACCAGGAAAGAAAGATTCGGGACATAGTTTTGTAAAAATGAATTAAGTTTTTTTTTCTTTTTTTTTTTTTGAGAAAAGTAAATATGTAGAAGACTCAAAAAGATACAAAAACAACCAAATTGTTGCGATGTTCAACAAAATTTAATTGCAAAAAATATTTCGTTTTAATACATAATAATTTCTTTGGGTGTTGCAATGTTTATATGTATACTACCTTTACAATTAGTTTATAAAATAAAATTTAGATATAGTTTTGATAAAATTAAATTGCATCCTTCTTCTTATTCTTCATTAATTTATAAATGTTTCTAAACGATGATCTAATTAGAGTTCTTTTTATTTTATTTTTTTAAAATAAAAACTCGTCCATATTGAGGCCAAATTTTCGATGATTCGTCCGAGCATTTCGACCGGTATCTGGCTAATAACGCGAGCAATTTTGGCTTCCAATGTCTCAACTGTAGCTGGCTTATCCACGTAGACTTTCGACTTAATGTAACCCCAAAGGAAAAAGTCTAAAGGCGTGATATCACACAGTATCACACGATTTTGGTGGCCAACTAATCGGTCTGAAACGTGAAATTAGCTGCTCACCCCAGCACGCTCTCAATAATTCCATTGTTTCTCGTGCAATTTGTAAACGTTTTTCAGGCGTAAGTCTTTCAATGATAAAATGTCAATCAATATTGAAACAAAATAATATGACAGCTTGAAACGATTCGCGCGTCATCTGGCAAAATAACCCTATTGAAAAAAAACCTCTAGTTGGATCACCCTTTATATCCCGCCATGACCAAGTAGAGGGGGGTTAACTCCCCTGAATCTGAAACAAACAAATTCGGGCAGAACTCGACTGCGCCATATTAGAAGAGATCGCAGTTTCCACCCTCTGAAAACCACCCACATTTTTCCTCCTTAATACTATTTCTTCAGGGTAGGACCATTTTTTTTATACTGCTTTTCAGGTGATCGCACAATCAGTTCGCTTTCCCGACTGTTACGTTTGTGTGAATTAACTATTTTTCAAAGTGCGTATGCGCCATTATGATTCTCATATACACAGTTGAGCTTAGTCCCTTTGCGTAGCAGAGAAGAACATCAAAATTTTACTTAGAGTCCATTTACTAATTCCTAAAACATGATTCGGTTGTAGTGACTTCAACCCAAAAATTCGATCACTAAATTTTGTCACACTGCTCTTTCATGATAATGTCACTCGTGTTACGGCTTCCGTAGAATTGGCGCTACTAGATGTAGTTAGCAAGGGATTCCGTGAGGCAGAGAAAGAGACGTCTCGAACTCAGCTCTGACTCAGCTGTACCGTAGCCACAAAGTGGAAAGTACTCTAAGCGGATAATTTCGTTAGCTCACCACTTCGCTTTCAATACGAAAAATAACCAATCAGACGCAACCATTTAAAAGTAATCAATCGAGCCATGCGCGACGCTTGCTGCTCATGCACATCCTCGTTGGAACCGCATTAGGAACAATGTTACATACGTCCCTAATTTTTTTACGTTGCCAATTCTCCCGTGATACCGCGAGATCAACCGAGACGGTGGTTATCATGAGAGAACATTGTATTGATTCTGTATGGGGGATGTAGTACAACTTCATAAATTAAAATATTTGCATTTACCGTTTTTTAAAAAAGAAAGCCTTTTAAATTCAGAAAATTGAAATTTCGAGTATTTCTAAATAAACGTTGTGAGATACGAGAAAGAATTCAAATAAATCTCGATTATAATGCTTCAAAGCATTTTTGATAAAGACCCGAAATTTTGATTTTTAGAAGTTTAAAAAATCTTTTCTTTTTTAAACTGCAAAGTCGGACATTGCGGTCTTTGCCGGAAAGAAGTTGTAGTAGATCCCCGGTACAGAATCAGTAATAAAATTTAGTCATAGAACCTTTAGTTTGAAGTTAGTTCAACCCAACCGTTTTTATTTTATTGTTTGGAAATAACTAGTTAGCACAATATTATAGCCTAAAAATTTTCATTTTCGATTTTTTCCTGACTTTTTTGCATTGCAAAAATACCTAACGAATGGACTATTCAAACCGGTAGAGAACGTAAAGACTTTCAGATTCACGAAAATCAGCGATCAGAACTTTTTAGACTGGGCTTTAGTTTGAAGGGTTTCTTAAGTGTCCGGGTCCTTAAGAGGGCTGGGTACAGGGCCTTTTTGAAAGGTTTCGTTAAACTCTGTTTTATCCCAAATTATAATGTAAAATACGACTTATTTTGTATGCTTGGATTCATAAAGGAATAATCTAGGTTTCTGCGTATTCAAATTTGAAAAAATATATTTTATATTAAAAATATGAGTGTTCAAAGTTATGCTACTTTTAAAGACAAATTTCTCGAATTGTAATGCATATTTCAATAATTTAAATACGCAGAAACATAGATTGATTCTTTACAAACAAGTTACTATATTTAGAATAAAGATTGCCTTTAACTAAATATGCAAAAAAACGGTTTAACGATATGACTTCAAGCAGTAATTTTTAGGCAAGAAACTACCGATCCTGGTGGCAAAATATTGAAGCAGACCTTTAGCACACCTACTCATTGTAATACATGCCCTTGACCTCATCCCGGAAAATTGTAGGGCCAGAGGAATGTCTTTGCCAAAGGCCACTGAATCGGGCACTGCAACACATGTGCAACATCTGGTACAATTCTCCATCCAACTTTCCGAAATCGAGTCTCAGACTCATTTCACACTTTTGTTCAAAACCGACAAGCGCCAAATAGATGTACAAATTATTTTTTAAACAAATTTAATTAACAAATGCACTGTTTGGCTATTTTTAGAGGTAGAAACTTGGTTTTTTCAACATAATCAAGTGTAAATGACTAATTTTTAAACCTTTAGGGAGTTTACATGACAATAAACAATTTTAATTGTTAACAACAATTACATAAACAAGTTTTTATCAGCTACGGCATTTTTTGTGAAAAAAATTGCGTTTCTGTGACGCATGAGCAACTTATTATTTAGCAATGACTTTTTGCTATCAATCAATAACAATTGATAATTGTTTTAACAAAATTAATTAACAAATGCATTTCTCGGCTATTTATAAAAGTAAAAACTCGGAGTTTTCAACGTATCTTACTTTTTATAACTAACTTTTAAATATTTTTTTATACTTTTAAACTTTTTAATTTTTTTTATACTTTTAAGGGCGTTGGACCCAAAAGTGTTAAGCTTAAGATGCCATTCTCCATTTTACTCAACGAAAATTATAAATAAATATTTTTTCGCTCTCTAGCGCTAATCTTTTTTCAAATATAAGACTGCATACAGAGGGAAAAAAGATTTAGTTTCGATACTTTTTGCATAAAATGAAGAATTCAAAATCTAACTTCAAAATTGAATATTTACATTTTACATAAAAAAATATTTGAATTAGATATTTTATCGCTCTGTACGCATAATTCTAATTAAAAATTGATTAATTCTACAGAGGGAAAAAATTGCAAATTTAATATTTATTGAGTAAAATGAAGAAATCGAATTTTTACATTAGAACTTGGCTCCAACACCCTTAAACTTTTTATTTTTTTTAACTTTCAAACTTTTTAATCTTTTTTTTTGTAAGCAACCTATCCGATTAATTAAAAGTACTATTATTATTATTATTATTATTATTATTATTATTATTTTTTATTATTTTACCGGAGGAAAAATTGGAAAATCTTTTATAGACGTTGTGCCGGACTCTTCCAGGACGGGTCTGAACCTACCGACTAAACCTAAAACCTCTGTTTCCTGGACTTATAGATCTGCTCGCGGGACTACCCGTCAGGGCTTTAAACTTCATGAGCAGAGGTCCTTCCTCATCCGTGTCCTTGCAGATACCTTCTAGTGCTAGACTTCCTCACCCGTTGCTGCCAATCTCCGGTTCTCGAGGATCTTTTCGTGCATAGTGTTGAAAATAAATGTCTCTATATGCTCCTCCATTTTTGCTCCGACTCCACCATAAGAGAGACCATGTTTTCGGGTTTAACCTCTATGCCCGTTTCGGTATTCATCTCTTCTCGGTATGTCTGCCACCTTAGACAAGCGAATAACGACGTGTGCTTCACGTTATCGATTGGGTCGTTGCAGAAGTCACAAGCTTCTGATTCCTTGACTTTGAACCGTTTCAGGTATGAATTGAAGCAGAGAGATTGAAGCATCCATGCCCGGTTAGTGCTTGCGTCAAGTAGTATCCGACTTCACTTGAAGTTGAGGAATGAGCTGGTGTGTCCATCTGCCCGTGCTCGCTTTAAGCCAGCGCTCTTGCCATTCACGTATAAGCGTAGCTCTTGCTTCCCTTTTGACATCGGCCTTAATGCGCCTGATCTCATCCTCTACATTTGTAGGGCTTGTTCGTTCCCTGTTGAGGTAATAGATTTCCTTCCATTCCAAGGCTAGAAGGTCGATCGGCGGAACACATTGGGCATTAACCTCGAGATTATTATTATTTATTATTATTATTATTATTGTTATTATTATTAATCTGATTAATTAAAAGTATAAAAAAATGTTTAAAAGTTAGTTATAAACAGTAAAATACGTTGAAAACCCCGAGTTTTTACTTTTATAAATAGCCGTGAAATGCATTTGTTAATTAATACTAATAAATAATATAATATAATTTACTTTGGTGTAAATTTTTACTGATTATTAGTTGTATTTCATTTGTAACGGGCAGTCTTGTCGCCCGTCACATATTCCTATCCCTCAATTGCTATCACTGTCGATCTACGTCACCGAGCGGGCGGAGCGAGATTCTCTACCAGCCGGCTTCCTCTACCACCCGCCGGCTACTCTTCACGTAATTGCAATGTGCTTATAAGCGACGCACAAAGCAATATTCGGCAGTTCGCTGGGGAGCAGCAAGTCTGCACTCAGCGAAACTCATCTGGTCTCTCTGCTAGCGGGCTACCACCATAGCAGAGCGACCGGGACCGTAACCTGGACGTCTTCTTCAGGGAAGATCCACTAGGTGTGCGACTGGCAGGCACCCCTACAGCCGTACACTCAGCTAAAGGATTCGTCGGCTCACTCCGGCCTATCCTGGATCAAACCTGGAGATGACTTTCAGCACCTGGGGAACCTAACATCCTGAGAATCCCATCCTTAAAAGAATCATCTGATATCTGACCAGCGGGCACCCCCATGGCCAGCTATCAGACGAAGAGGGTACGCCAGCCCAAAAACCTGGCCTACCCCTGGTTCATTCCCGTATTCCCCGCAAAACACCGTCATGAGACCCACTCTACGTTTGACCAGCGGGCACCCCCATGGCCAACCTTAGAGGTAAAGGGTGTGTTGATTTTAAAGTCAACCCACCCTGGGGTATTCCCGTCTAAAACCGTACCTGGGGCAATACCGCGAAAGAATAAAAATAAAGTTCAAGTTAAATCTCCCTCGTCTTTCTCTATCACCGCACCGTACCGCATACCGTTTATTAAAGAGAGAAGGACTCAGGAGATAGTACCCATCTCGACCGCCGGTGACACGTGACTTATGAAATGACGTCACTAAACATCTCTCTCGCTCTCATTGCAGGTACCGACTTAGAAACGTACACGGTTACTCTCTCGCACACCACTCGCTCGCTCTCTCTCACACACACACCGCACACAAAATAAATATTGTGATTTAATTTAATTAAATTTAAAGGGATCAATCCACGTGCTTTATATAATTTTCTCTCGCACACACACACCGCATACAAACGGATATTGTAAATCCGATTCAACTAAAAATTTTAATATAAAATTCATATTTTTTTTGAGATCCTCTCACAGTATATTTAGACTCATAAACTCATTTAGTTATTAACTTAGAAATGTATATTATAGGAAAATATAACACCCTTGTTATTTTGTGAATATAAACCGTTAGTTAATTTATTTTCTCGCTCTTAAAACTGATCCTGGCTCGACAAGCGTCCGGTAGGGCAGAAATATAAAACACACCGTTACATGGCGTCCGAACAGGGACGCCAACAAAAACGCACCGTTACACATTGTTTCACCAAAGTTTTAGTCAGGAATGACTAACAATTAGTAGAATTTTTCATTAATTAGTGAGCGATTTTTCATTAATTCACATTTAGAGAGTATGATCTGGTATGATATGGAGAAATTTAGGTAAATTTAGGTTCATTCGATGCAGAATTAAATCACCTTTCAGACTACTTTTAAGCTAAATGAATGATTTTTTAAATTTATCTACTATATATTTTGTCATAATTTTTTCCCTTAAATAAACAGGGATCGAATTTTATATGTTACAACTGATATGTAAAAACCATTTAAAGGTCCTGACTCAAATCGGCTCCTTCAAAAGACTGAAAGTCAAATTTCTGAATAAAGAGGAATTTATTGTAACCCTCTTATGTTGGGCTTCTTTTTAAAAAGATTCCTTTAAGTTTCGGACTCAGACCCTTTAAATTACTATGTGTCTGGCTCCGAATCCTTGCTAGACCGTTTAGGTCCGCGGACTCTTAAATTTTAAGGGTTCTGACCTCTATCAAAAACTTTTGAGCTTTTTCAATACTCGAATCCAACCCGAACTTGACTTCGAGTTTCAAACTACTTGCACATCTTGAAATTTGTAATATCTGCTGATTTGTTGAAAATAACGAGTTATAATAATTTCTTGACGTATGCATGATACGTAGATATGTGATGCTACTCTTCAAAATTAAATTACAGCTTTTTATTACATCGTAATTTCAAGAAAATTTAAAATTAAAATAACTGATTTCATACTTTTAAAATTATTTGTATCGATTTTTATTGGTTTTTTTAAATATAGATTGCAACGAACAAATAAAGAAGGAACTAGTAGTAGGGAGCGGACAGCTGCGTTTGGACTTATAATGCCCGGTGGGCCTACTGCTGCTCTTCCTGGAGATCATTCAGTTATTTTACCCAGTATTGCTTCACAGACATCGTTACGTAAGTGTGAAATCTAATATTATTAAAACAATCTCCTCACTTCCATCGTACATTCTCGGCCTGATTCCACGCTTCGAGATATTTGATTCTTGCGCTTCATGCTCGGTCTTTGATTTTATTTTAATTAAAAAAAATATTAATTTACTTAAAGGTCTATCGGCTTTACAGAACACACTTTTATAACAGCACTCGGCTTCATGCTCGATATTTGGTTTAAAAAAATTAAATTACAAGTTATTACATTTTTTTTAAAACTTTTAAGATTTCACACAACAATTTTTTAGAGATTTTGTCAGAAATTTTCAAGTGTAATTATTTCGCTTATTTTTCTTTCTTGATTTGGTTTCTTTTTTTAAGTCGGGGGGCTTCGCCCCCTTCACCACTACCAGTGGCTACCTTCCACCAACTCTCTTGACGACCTCCTCAGCCTCATTTCCATCGCGGGTTTGTTGGACAAAGTTGTATGTGCAACGTGTGGAAGATGGCGATTCCACTCGTGTGATTACCGCGCTTCGCTCTCGATATTTGATTTAAACCTCGCGCTACGCGGTCGGCTCTGTTTAACAATATTTTTCACGATTAAAACGAAAACCACTCATCCTATTGAAAAATGGCCAAAGGAGAACTTGTAGATCTTCTTAAGGCGAATAATTATGTTTCTTATCATTTTCTCTGCATCGCGTTTTTTGGCTCAAAATTTGAATTTTCGATTTTTTAAGGAAATTCAAAAAGTTGTTATGCGGATCCTATAGGGCGTTCAAAAAGAAACATTTTTCATCTCTAGACTTTTTTTCATATCGTGCGTTGTTTGGCTTCTAATTTATGTTTTCTTTCATTTTTTTGGATTTTCAAAATGTTATAAGTCTTTCAATTTTTTTTTAATCCAAAAAAGTCATTAAGAAAAATTGTTCGACTTTTTGAGTACTACGAACGTGCGTCATTAGAATTTTTAGATTAAAAAAAAAGTGGTTTCAAAATTTTGCAAAATGCTCCAACTTTTTGAATTTTTATCCAAAATGGCTGGCCAACGAACTTGACCTTCATTTTAGGACACTAAAAGAGTATACCAAAGGACAATCCAATCTGTCAATTCTTTCGAAAGTTATCGTGCTCACAAACTAAAAATCCATACACACACACACACGCACGCGCGCGCGCGCAGACAGACTCTTTCGTAAAAACCTGTTTTTCGGGTTCAGGGGGTCCCAAAACGTGGACATTTGACAAAAACTGGGGGGGTCAAATTTTACACAAATCTAATACCTTCTCTGATGAGAATGTAAAAATATAAATTATATATAAAAAATATATACTTTAATTAAATTTAAAAAAAAAACATATAGGTTCAAGCGTCCTGTAAAGTGCAAGATTCACGAAGAGCACAAGCGCGCGAAGCGCGCAACACGGAGCGCGCGATGAGAATGTGCCCGCGAAGCGGGCAGATTTTTTTTTGTTTTGCAGGGTGTCATTTTAATATATGGTCCCAAATATCGTCTAAAATATGAAAAAATGGTTGGGATAAAGGTTGACCAGGACCGAGGGAGACATTTGACTGTACCATCAATTTTGATCTTGAAGTCAATTTTAAAGGTGAAAACGAGTTCAGACCCTTTTCTTAAATCAGAACCCCTATTTTTGACTGTGGATTTGAAAAGAGCGTGAAATTTCACGTCAAAAATGACCGAGGAAAAATTATTTTTGTGACCTTGGAAAGGTAAAAAATTAAGGTCAAATGTCTGAGAAACAACTAGATGCCCTTTTTCTGAATGGTCTTCGTTTTTCGGGGTAAACAAACGTTTAAGATGCTTCAGAAAAATCGATGAAATGTTACGGTGTACATCACCTTGACCATCTTGACCTTCAGGTCAATTTTCAAGTTCACTTGAAGGTCAAGACGATTTTTCTTAGATTGTAACTCCTGTTTTTGATTGCGGTTAAGTCCGTGGATTACATAAGAGTGGGAAATTTTGTGTAAGAAAAGTCCTTTAGAAAACTTATTTTTATGACCTTGAGAGGGTCCCAACTCAAGGTCAAGCATCTGAAAAAAAAATTGGGTGTCTTTTTCTGAATATTTTTGTGTCTTCTCATTTAGGTAAATGATCATTTTTCGAAAATATTGAACTCTGTGCCCGGATAAACTTTTTTTGTAGACTTCAGGCTATGGATTGTAATCACAATACACCCCTAAACACACCCTGGCAGTACCAATCATTTCTGATAAGATGTAAAGACTTTGAATATTTTCTGATCTTCTCCTTCAGGAAAATGATCATTTTTCGAAAATATTGAACAGTCTTCATATGTTATCAGAAATAATTGTTATTGTCTGGGTGTGTTTGAAGGGGTGTTGTGATAAAAATTCATACCCCGAAGGCTACACAAAAAATTCATCCGCGCAAATAATATTTACAGACTCTTCACATATTATCAGCAATAATTGTTACCTTCTGGGTGTGTTTGAGGGGGTTTTGTGATAACAAATCATACCCCGAAGGCTACAAAAAAAATTCATTCAAACACAGAGTTCAATATTTTCGAAAGATGATAATTTTCCTGCAGGTGAAGATCGAAAAATATTCACAGAGTCTTCATATCTTATCAGAAATGATTGTTACTGCCTGGGTGTTTTTTTTTTGGGGGGGGGGATGTTGTGATAACAATCCACATCCTGAAGGCTACAAAAAAATTCATCCGGATACAGAGTTCAATATTTTCGAAAAATGATCATTTTCTTCAAGGAGAAGATGGAAAAATATTGACAGAGTCTTCAAATCTTATCAGAAAAGATTGTTACTGCCTGGGCGTGTTTGGGGGGGGGGGGGGGGGTGATGTGATAACTATTCATACCATAAAGGCCACAAAAAAAATTCTTCCGGGCACAGAGTTCAATATTTTCGAAAAATGATATTTTTCTGAAGGAGATAATCGAAAAATTTTCAGAGTCTACATCTTATCAGAAATTATTGGTACTGCCTGGATGTGTAGGGATGTATTGTGATTACAATCTATAGCCTGAAGTCTAAAAAAAATGTTCATCCGGGCACAGAGTTGATTATTTTCGAAAAATGATCACTTACCTAATTGAGAAGAAACGAAGATATTCGGAAAAAGGCACCCAATTTTTTTTCAAATACTTAACCTTGAGTTCGGATCTTCTCAAGGTCATAAAAATAAATTTTCTAAAGGAGTTTTCTTACACAAAATTTCTCACTCTTATGTAATCCACGGACTTAACTGCAGTCAAAAACAGGAGTTACAATCTAAGAAAAATCGTCTTGACCTTCAAGTGATCTTGAAAATTAACCTGAAGGTCATGATGGTTAAGGTGATGTACACATTAACATTTCATCGACTTTTCTGAAGTATCTTGAACGTTTGTTTACCCCGAAAAACTAAGACAATTCAGAAAAAGTGCATCTAGTCGTTTCTCAGACATTTGACCTTAATTTTTTACCTTTCCAAGGTCACAAAAACAATTTTTCCACGGGTCATTTTTGGCGTGAAATTTCCCGCTCTTTTCAAATCCACAGTCAAAAATAGGGGTTCTCATTTAAGAAAAGGGTCTTAACTCGTTTTTACCTTTAAAATTGACCTCAAGATCAAAATTGATGGTACAGTCAAATGTCCCCGTCGGTCCTGGTCAACCTTTGTTCCAACCATTTTTTCGCAGATAAAGTATTTTAGAAGATATTTGGGACCATAGATTAAAATGACTCATCCCGTATACAAGGAAATCGCACTCTGTTGTAACTAAAAATTTCTTTACCTAAAATTGCCTACCTTGGTAAGAAATAAACATATGATATTGCAAGGTACCTAGTATCCGCTATTTTGTTTGCGAAATTGTTGACACCAGAGTCGTAATAAGTGTCTTCGAAAACTCTCTTATACCAATTTTGAAAAGAATCAAACATTTATTTAGCATACTCGTCCGCCATATTGAATTCTCCATTTTGATTTTCGAATTTTTGATATCGAATTCGTAATCAGAGACCTCGAAAACCCCTTTATACCAATTTTGAAAACAATTAATTTATTCAGTATACTCCTCCGTCATGTTGGATACACCATTTTATTTTTGAAAGTTTTGGCACCAGATTCGTAATCAGCGACCTCAAAAATCTTGAACCTGGTCCATTTTATGAACATTTTATACTTTTGGTCAGCTTTTCACGATTTAGTCCCTCTGTGCGACGTGTGGCTCCGTGCCTCGAACATTGAAAATTTATTAACCCATTAACGCCGAGAACTGCAGAAAAGTTAGTTAAACTTTGACAAAACAGGAAAGGTAGTAAAAGTCGACTTACATAGTCGAGCCAACATGACTTTATGTTTTCGGGGTTGCTCTACACGATGCCGCCCATATTTTTGCATTCTGACCAATAGGAAATCCAATATGGCGTTGTTTTTGAGAAAAAACAGGAAAAAATCGAAGACGAAAAAATTTTGAGGCTGAATTTCGTATCGAGAACATTTTTTCAAATTGACGCAAACATGCACAAAGGTGCATAAACAACTGACCAAAGAAACCACGAAAAGCACATACACAATGCAAAAAACTCAATTTTGCAAAAAAATTATTGATGAAGAATGGTAAGAAAAAAAAATTTCGCAAATTCAAAGCCGGATTCGTAATCAGCGACCCGAAAAACCATGAAAAGCACATACACATTGCTGAAAACTCATTTTTGCAATAATTGTTCATAAAAAATTGTTTAAAAACATAAATTTTGCAAAAGTAACGACGGATTTGTAATCAGCGACCTGAAAGACTACGAAAAGCACATGCATATTGTAAAATAGTGAATTTAACAAAAAATTGTTAATAACAATAAGTTAAAAAGCATTAATTTTGCAAGTCTGAAGCCGGATTCGTAATCAGCGACCCAAAAAACTATGAAAAGGACATATATGTTGTTCGTGTCATACATCAGTTTGCCATAATCCACTAGGGGCAAAAATGACAAAAAATTTTCGAAAAAAACCGCCATATTGGGTAGCCATTTTGAATTTCTTAATGTTCAAGTACCATGTTTTTAAAGTTTGACATGTTTATGCACCTTTGTGCATGTTTGCGTCAATTCGAAAAAAATGTTCTCGATACGAAATTCAGCCTCAAAATTTTTTCGTCTTCGATTTTTTCCTGTTTTTTCTCAAAAACACTACCAAAAAATTGTAGTACGTTATCTTTACCGTTTCTTTTTTAAAAAAGTAACGCGTTACTGTCAAACACTGGATGTGGACAATAATTTTTTGTTGATATGAACAAAAGCATAATATTTTGAGAAACAAAGTCCATCTTGGAAATTGGTAAAGGTTCGTCAATATAAATGCTTTAACATTTTATGATTTTATCTTTTTGATACTTATTAGTTATTGGTTCATAGTTACAACATATTGCCTACTAATTATTATTATTTTTGCAGAAAGCCAATTTAATGTAAGTGCAAGGGCAAACACCTTGAACATGCAAGTGAAACCAATAAGACCTCCTATGCGTTCTTCTATTGAAGGACTGAATCAAGAAATTGAGGGATTGGTGCTGAAATCTACAAGTAGTTATTACGATTCGGAACACACAATAGAAGATAAGGTAATTTTTCAATATTCTTTAATATATTGAGTCTATTAATAAAAATTTTAGATTGTTTTAACATTATACAATGATGGAACATGTTTATTTTTTTATCAAGGTTGTCGACCTATTGTATAATTAGTTTAATAGAATTACTTCTTTAGATTCTAAACTTTTATTTACTCTTCATTTTTTTTTAGTATGCAAGATATCGTGAGCAAATTACTCCAGAAGGTCATAGAGCGCCGTTAGCAGATCTGTTGAGAGCTACTCGTAGCGTCAATACTCAAACACCAGCTACAGATATGCCTTCCAGTTCGTATTCTTCAGGTAATTATTTTTTGCAGCCCCCTGGCACTTACTATCCGGTCCATGATATAGAAATGTCATGAGAGTTGACCAGCGCCGAGGGTGGCGCTGATTGTTCAATAGGCTGAATAAATAAAAAAATTCATGGGAAAAGACGTGAAAATTCAATTTTCTCATAATAAAAACTATTTTATCGTATTTTCTTTCACGAGATGTTAATCAAGAAACTTTTAAATATTTTTTAAAGCAATACTTACTCCCGAAAAAGGTGCAGTGCTCAAGAATTTGACGAAAATTCGCTTTGATTTTAGACGGGAATTTCAAATCTAAATTCTGTTATCCCCATTTAAATAATGATATTAATATTTATTTTGATTGTTAAATAAAAATATTACGTTAATATTGTAATATTATTATTAATTATTATTAATAAATCAAAATTTTCAAAAATTAAGAAAAATTTGTTTATAAAGTGCGTAATATTATAATAATACGAGAATTGGATATAAATTCATATATTCTCCATGGAATGATATAATTTCAATATTTCATTTTTATCTAAAATTTTATTTTATATGTAATTCTCGTATTGTTTATCTTCTAATTCAAGAAAATATTTTTCTTAATGTTTGAAGATTTTAATTTATTATTAATAATTAATAATATTAGGTGTGCAAATAAGTTCTCGCTGTTTTTTGATGAAAATGCAAATTTATTTTTAAAAAATGGTTACAAATGAATCATTCAAAGTAGTGTCCATCGCTAGCTACAACTTTTTTCCATCTTTCTGGCAGAGCTTGAATACCTTGACGGTAGAAGTGTTCGTCTTTTGAGGCTATCCACGAATCAAGCCAGTTTTTGATCCTATAGAAAAAAGGCATGGCATGAAAATCTCGAATTGAAGGCAGCCGTGTCTAAAAGTGGAGGCGGCCATGTTGGATAATGAATTAGCATTTGGCATTGAATGTAGAAAAGAACATATAAAGGTAAGTAGTGCGACGACGGCCGCGAAGCGGCCGTCAATGGCACTAGTGTCTTCATAAGAGTGAAAATGCTGCTCAGCCAGGCCATGTGCCATCGATCGAAACAAATGGTAGTCGGAAGGAGCAACGTGAGGCCGAGCGTTGTCATGCAGTAGAATCACTTTTTCGTGCCTTTGCTCGTATTGTATCCGTTTTTCGCGCAGTGCTCGGCTCAATTAGAGTTCTTAAATTCTTGAGAACTTAAATCCAGGTTATATGACCGAGAATATGACAGAATTTATGAGAATTTAAAAGAATTTAAGAGAATTTAAGAATTTATGATTTTTATCAAAATTATTATTGTTTACATTATTTACATAGTTAAATTTTAGTTATTTACTAGCTAAGACATATTTAGGAACGTAAAATATGCAAAACAACAGCTTACTAGTTAATTGAAGTCACAAAATTCATCTTATAATAAACGTCACTTTATAAGTTACGTTAGACGCTAACATAACATAATCTCTAAAATCATAAGTTCTCATAAATTCCCAGAGAATTTAAGTCTCGGTTATATTCTCATTCTCGTTACCGTTCTCGAAGTAATATAACCGACTAAGAACTCTAGGCTCAATCGCATCAATTAAATGCGATACAGTTTCCCAGTGATGGTTTCGTTCGGTTCCAACAGCTCATAATAAATAACATCGACCTGGTCCCACCAAATACATAGGATAATCTTCGCAGCGTAAATATTCGGCCGAGCCGACGACGTAGAAGCATGACCGGGCAATCCAAAAGGTTTTTTTCTTTTTGGGTTGCTGTAATGAATCCATTTTTCATCACCCGTCACGATGCGATGAAAAAAACCCTTCCTTTTTTGCCGCTGAAGCAGTTGTTCACAGGCGAAAAAACGACGCTCATCGTCTCTTGGCTTCAAATCATAAGGAACCCAAGTTCCTTGCTTTTGAATCATTCCGAACGCATGCAATCGCTTGCAAATGGCTTGGCGGGTAACTCCTAATGCTGAAGCAAGCTCTTCTTGCGTTTGGCACGGATCCTCATCGAGCAATGCTTCCAATTCAGCGTCTTCGAAGGTTTTTAGCCTTCCTTCGCGCGGACGGTTGTCAATATCGAAATCACTGTCTTTAAAGCGACGGAACCAATCACATGTTTTTACGCTTAGAGCAGCATCTCCGTAAACTTTTTGGAGCTCTCGATGCGCTTCAGCCGCCGTTTTCTTCGAATGAAAGAAGAAAATCAACAATTCCCGCATATGAAGATTATTTAGCACAAAATGAGACACCTTCACACAACCGAAAGTGTGTAACGCAAAAATAAAATCACTAATGTGTTAAAGCGGTTTGTTTACCATATACCTAAGCTTGGTTTATGACGCTTTAGATATGTCAAAATCGACCAGCACTTACTGATGTAGCCATCTATTAACAAACAGCGAGAACTTAGTTGAGTACCTAATAATATTACAATATTAACGTAATATTTTTATTGAACAAAGACAATAAATATTAAAATCAATATTTAAATGGGGATAACAGAATTTCGATTTTAAATTTCCGCCTAAAGTCAAAGCGAATTTTCGTCAAAAACTCGAACACTGCACCTTTTTCGGGAGAAAGTATTGCTTTAAAAAATATTTAAAAGTTTCTTGATTAATATATCGTGAAAGGAAATATGATAAAATAGTTTTTATTAGGAGAAAATTGAATTTTCCTCTCGTTTCCCATGCATTTTTTGATTCAATCATGTCATCATTTTCAACTTAGAGTGCCAGGGGGCTACAAATGTTTGTCTGTGCACAACTGTACATGGCGTATTCTTTTACAAATCGTATAGAGAATTGACCGACCCATTTTTGATTGAGCTAATACTTTTTTTACGGGTTCATTATCGAAAAAGAGAAGATACGTATTCGAGGATTTTTTTATTTCGCAATTTTTTGCAAAATAGGGGGGGTTGAAAATTTGACAATTTGAGTAAAGACCATTTTCTTAAAAAGGCATAACTCCTGTTATATTTAAGCTAGAGACCTTATTTTTTTTTTCATTTGAAAGGTAAAAGAAGGAGCTTTAATAAAAAAATTATTACAAAAATATTATTAACAAATTAAAACTGTTATAAACAATTAAAATTTTTAAATCGATTTTTAACTAGTTTAGCCCACTCGAATTACGTTCTTAGTATTTTTATTGTATTCTACGTCAAATTTCCAATCAAAAACGATTTTTTTCAAAATGGTCAAAGTACTATTACTATTGGAAAAAATTTCATGTATCTAGCGCTGTCAAACGCGGTACCTCACACCGACACGCGGTTCACTTTGCACGGCCGATTTTCTTCTCTTATATCGTTTTTCTCTTAAAATATAAATGATTATTATATATTT
>CAJFCO010018162.1:37808-56678 GCA_904066015.1 Synergus gifuensis
ATGGATGTATGTATGGATGTATGTCACGATCCAGCAATTTCTCGAAAACGCGTAGAGATAAAATGATGAAATTTTGCATAGTTATTCCACTATATACCTAGTTGAATTTCTTACAAAGGTTTAACAAAATATTTAATTTTACAAGTTTTATGTACTTTTATAATTTTCGTAAAATTCATTTTTTCACTATAACTTCTGAAATATTCAAAATTTATAGCTGATGTAAGGAAAACGTAGATTCATTTTATCGAGACGAATCGATTGACCTATATAATTAATGCATTTCATTAAGAAATAAGGATGTTATGGTAAATTGTATTTTCAAAAATTAATTTTTAACTATAACTTTTCAAATAACCAACATTTTAATTTGACATAAGGAAAATAAATATTCTTTATGTTGAGACGAATCGATTGGTCTATAATATTATTTCATTTCATTGAAAAATAACAAAGTTATGGTTCTTTTTAATTTTAAAAAATTAGTTTTTCAACTATAACTTCTAAAATATTCAAAATTCAAAGCTGACGTAAGGAAAATAAAGGTTCCTTGCGTCGAGACGAATCGATTGACCTATAAAATTAATGCATTTCATTGAAAAATAAGAAAGTTGTGCTTTATTGTAATTTTCGAAAATGAATTTTTTGAATATAACTACTCAAATAATCAAAATTTAATGATGATGTAAAGAATACTTAATGCTTCCTCTATGAGGAAGCAAATCATATTTGCTTACAGGAAGCAAAGTGCTCATTGAATGAGCACAAAAATTGATACAACTTCACAGCTAGTTTTAATTTTTAAATATTTCACATTTGATATATATATATATATATATTTATTTATTTATTTATTTATATATTTCAAGAAAATTTTTATTAATTTTAATTTTTAAATATTTCACATTTGATAAATATGAAGTGGGATTGATTTGTAACATATATTGTCAATTGATTCGACTCAATACAAAGAATCTTTCTTCTCCTTAAAAATTACCTATAAGGGCATAGCAGGATAAGCATGTGTGTGCTGCCCCCGGCCGAATTTGTCCGGGATTTTTACTGTGAGTTTGTACCGATGGACTATTAACTTTTCCAAAATTTTAGATCTGAAAAAAAATTTTTGGGGTAGTTATGGGTGTGGAAAGAAAAATTGAAAAATATTTTTTTCTCGAGAACGGCTGGAAGAATTTTTATGAAAATAATATATGTTATGGGTTTCGATGGGGGGATGTTCTAGAAAAATTATGTATTTTTTTTTTCAAAAAAAGGGGTCAAAAAAAATTTTCAAATTTTTTTTTTTTTTAATAGGAAGCTTTTGCGGCACACCCACCATTTTGTGCCTAAACATACTTCAAATTATTCTGAAAAATGTGCCTCAAGTTAGAAATTAATTGAAGTTGTAGAACAGGGTGAAAAAAATTAAAAATCTTCAGCGTTAAGTGTACCACCCGCTGTATGCATGCGTATTACACTAACTGTAAAGGGGTAATATTTTATTGTGAGTACCTTCCCTCTCACACTTCGTAGTGTAGCTTTATTTTCTTTCGATAATCGGACCTTTTGTGATTATTCAATTTGTTTTCAAAATATCAATCAAGGATTTTAACATAGTGGACTAGGAGACCCAAGAAAGTGTCAAAAGCCCAACTTTTATATCTGAGAAATTTTGCCATCTTAATCTTGTACTTAAATAGCCGAACAATTTATCAATTACTTTTTTTTATAAAACAATTGTCAGGTTTATAATATTTAGAAAATTTTTAAAAATGAAGAAAATTAAAATTTTAAGCTAAATAACAAAAGCTATGAAAAAAAGTTAAGAGATGAAAAATGTTCTTTTTTGAACGCCCTACAAGACTGGTATAACCACTTTTTGAATTTTATTGATTTTATTGATTTTATTGTTCCTGATTTACTGTATTGATGAGACCAGTCTTAATCTTTGTCGCTATCCTCTTCAATTACGGGAATAATATTATTCTTAGTGAACATTCCGCTGAGAATTTCAGCTGGCTTTAGAATTTTTGAAATGTACCTTGCATGGGACAGATAGTATATAATTGCAGCAATATGTGAACAGCAACCAGCAGTCCTATTTCTGTTAGCGCAATCACACACGTATTCCAATAAACCAGACATTCCAACACTATTGGGCTTATATTTAATGAAACATTTATATAGTTTTTTAGAAATATGCCGTGATTGAACTTGCACTCTTAATACATTCGGTTGATCTTTCACTTGCATGTTTACCTGTCCATCTTTGTCAATCATTTCGGCCAAGTATGATACGGCCTGCGATAGCTGATATGATCCGGTAAAAAATATGTATAATTCTTTCTCGGTCAGTTCAGGAAAATCTAAAATGTCATTGCATGTTATGTTTTGAAAAATAACTTTCTTGCGAAGCCAGCCTTTCTCTTCTACTTCAGTAGCCAAAGTGTTTTCAAGATTTTTCCTGACTCTCATTCTATCCAAGATCTCAGTTACAAATTCTGTATCAGATTTTAATCTCTCTCCAAATTGGTTATGAAGGAACGACGCAATTCGAAAGAGAGCTCCAACTTTTGGAAGCATCTTGTTATCCAGTTTGTGGTCTAAGAGTTTATATTTTTGCTTCAACATTCCGTGAACAGCTTCAACTGCCCAACGAATTTTCGTCACATAACGGGACACATTTGATTCTTTAGCAGTTAGTTGTTTTCGTTTCCCTTTCAAAGGAGGCATTAGAACGTTGATTTTTTTTAGTTCTAAGTCAGCTTTCACGTCCCGGAAGCCGCGATCAAGTACAGTATAATCGTTCTCTTTCACAATTTGCACAACTGATGGATTCGTGGTTGATATGCTAGGACCATATCCTGCGAATTTAAATGATGCAGAGATCATGAAAACCCTTCTCCAAAATGCAGATGGTTTGTGCAAATTGTTAATGGCTTGCAGAGTGGTACTTTCTTCTGACCTGAGAAACTTTTTCGCTGAAACTCATTATTCGTACTTTTCTGATGACGTGCATAAGTTCCATCACAGATCAGAAACAGATTTGTACGAATATCAAATAAACTTTTGGCTACTTCTGTTGTGTGAGTTTCAATTAAGTCCTCTCTATTCGAATTAATTAACCCGAAACGAGATGGCAAGACATCTTCTTGAAACGATTTTATTATTGTTGATGTATATTCAGAAACCAGCTGCTCGTATTCAATTTGCAGAATGGACGCCAGAAGTCTATTTAAATTACCTGTACGGAGTTTAAAAAGAAATACAACAAGAGCTTGGTAACGGTACGAGTCCGTCTGTCCCTCATTGAAGTCATCATATCACTTAATTCTATTATATTCTCCCAAGTTAAACCTGTGAAAACAAAAAGCTGCTTTTCTGAAAGGCTAAAATCTGCTATTTTGTCATACAGTGTAGAATCGCATTCTACGGCAAGATTCTTCATCATTGTAGTCAATTATGAAGCGCTTACACATGACGAATGAGGGTACATCTGCAAACTACCCAGATCATTATCAAAAAATCGACCTTTTATTAAATGCGTTTGACAACACCGATTACCTGCAGGTATATGGATTTTCCTTTTAATATAAGCTTGTAAACGAGCTTCTTCTGGAACGACAGTTAGATTTGATGTGGCAAAACAAAGGCAACAACATTTATGAGTAGAAATAGTTCTCGAGATTTGAACTTCAAACTTTTCAACGCTTGATTTGTCTGCTCCAGGTTTTAGCCGTGTCTTAAATGTTGTATCATCAGTTTTAAACTGTGAAAGACATTTATCATTTCCAGAAGACGTGCTTTCTACATCATCATCAATTTTTTGTTTCTTATATTGAAACACTCGACATTTTGCACATAAAATATCATTAACAGAAATTGTTTTTTGATGCCTATTAGACAATGTCGATGCTTCAACCTCAGTTTCGACCATTTTTTTCTTTCCTGATATTTTATTTAAATACTTATTACACCCGGCACACTTAGGATTGTTTGACAATGAAGACATTTTTCCGAAGCTACCTGATACGAAGTAGGAAAAAAAGAGTATTTTGAACCGGAGACAATGTATGTGGGAAAATATATATATGAAGTACAAATACACAAGCGAAAATGATTGATAATATGCTTTCAAGGAACAAAGGTAAGCACAAATCAGTAAAATCAATGTTAATTCAAGAATAGGGCTTGAAAAACCCAATAATTGCTTTGAAAATTATATAAAACACAATCACACAAAAAACATCATCAACTTCAAAAAAACGTACGAAAATCCAGAAACGCAGTAAACGTTCAGAGAACTATACCAAATATTTCGTAGAATGGGGTTTTGTGGTCGCTGATCAGATAATATCCGAAAATAATGTACCGAAATCATATGGTGGGTTATTATACCATGAAAAATTACTTGTCTTGTGAGAAATAAGAACAGTAGCCCTCTAGTGGCAGATGCGAAGAAACACTAAATTCATTTATTTCTTATTCAGATTTCTCAGATATAAAAGTTGGGTTTTGACACTTTCTTGGGTCTCCAAGTCCACTATGTTAAAATCCTTGATTGATATTATGAAAACAAATTGAATAATCAGAAAAGGTCCGATTATCGAAAGAAAATAAAGCTACACCAAAGATATTACTACCTAGATCCGGCAAGGGCCAGGAGTGGGGACATTTTGTAGTGGGGATAACTACTTTCTAGCCTATATCGAGGTGCTGCCATCTTCAACTTTTCATAGTTTCCATGGAAACCGCGTCAAATTGCGTCATCGTCGGCGGTGAAATCAGCGAGCCGAAAGACTCGCCAGGCCAGGCTATCTTTCAACTATTCCCAAAGCAGCAGATCCGGGAAAGGAATTGGACTAACAAAAAACAACGAAAATAGAAAATAAGAAGTGAAAAAATTTGGAAAATTAAAATAAAAGAATTATTTAATTTTCCAATATTCTTAAATTCTCAAAATTTATATTCATCCAAATTTTAAATTGTCGAATACAAATATTTTAATTATAATTATTTTATCTCCAAACATAATTAATGAATACATTGATAAATTATTGAAGCTAACCAAAAATAGCCAAAAAATAAATACCTTACATACAAATAAGATATGAAAAATAAAAATACCGAATTATTACAATTATTATTTAAAAGTATTTAAATATATAAGGTGTACAACTTTGCTTCCGCCGTTTTTCGATAGATGGCTGCAGCGGTAAGTGTCGGTTGAAATAGGCAAGTCAAAAATTTCATACAGTAAGCTTGGACATCTGTCAACATAACGATAGCACCACATTAGTGAATTTGTGTTTGCATCAGAAGTGTATTCTCGATCGAAGATGTCAGTTTTCGAGCCAAATTCTCGTCATTTGCGGGAAGTGTTGATTTTCTGCTTTCATTTGAAGAAAACTGCGGCTGAGGCTCATCGAATGCTCTCAATTGCTTACAGTGAGGCTGCTCTTAGTGAAAGAACGTGTCGTGAGTGGTTTCAACGCTTTAAAAGCGGTGATTTTGATGTCTCGGACCGGCATGGCGGCGGAAGAGAAAAAATTTTCGAAGATTCCGAATTGGAGGCATTACTTGCTGAAGACTCGTGCCAAACGCAAGAAGAATTAGCAGAATCGTTGGGAGTCACTCAACAAGCAATTTTTAAACGCCTCAAAGCCATGGTAATGATTCAGAAGCAAGGAAATTGGGTTCCTTATGAATTGAAGCCAAGAGACGTTGAACGCCGTTTCTTTGCTTGTGAACAGCTGCTTCAAAGACAGAATCGGAAGGGTTTTTTACATCGCATTGTAACCGGCGACGAAAAATGGGTCCACTACGATAATCCCAAACGCAGAAAATCATGGGGAATGCCCGGACATGCCTCCACATCTACGCCCAGACCGAATATTCACGGTGCCAAGGTTATGCTCTGCATTTGGTGGGACCAGCTCGGTGTGGTGTATTATGAGCTGTTGAAACCGAGTGAAACTATCACAGGGGATCGGTATCGAACGCAATTGATGCGTTTGAGTCGAGCATTGAAGGAGAAACGGCCACAGTATCAAGATAGACACGATAAAGTTATCCTGAAACATGACAATGCTCGGCCACATGTCGCAAAACCCGCCAAGACATACTTGGAAACCCTAAAATGGGAAGTCTTACCCCACCCGCCGTACTCTCCAGACATTGCTCCTTCCGACTACCATTTATTACGATCGATGGCATATGGCTTAGCTGAGCAGCATTTCCACTCTTATGAAGAAGTTAAAGAATGGATCGATTCGTGGATCGCCTCAAAAGACGCAAAGTTTTTTCGAGATGGTATCCGACAATTGCCCGAAAGATGGTAAAAAGTAGTGGCTAGTGACGGACAGTACTTTGAATCATAAACGGGTAATCACTTTTTCAGAATAAAGCCTCAAATTTTCGAAAAAATCGGCGGAAGCAAAGTTGTGTACCTAATATATAAATATTTAATATTTAATATACCTAATTATTTAAATTTAAATAATATTAGGCAATTTTATAATTCGATAAATTTCGATTTCGAAAATTCAAAAATTCGGGCATTTATAAATCAGTATTTATTTTTTCGATTTCTTTTGTTCATTTCATATTATTTTCGGCAAATTTAAATTTTGGAGAATTTAAATTTCAAGAATTTAACAATTTATGAAAATTAAATAATTCGTCAATTTATATTTTCGGAATGTTTTTTATATTAGGTGTTAATTTCTTTGATGTTTTCTACTAGCCCCAGCAACATTTTCATCTTTAATATTTGAAAGGTGTTTAAAAAATTTAAAACTGATATATATGTCACGCTTTTTATAACGATCCTGCAATATCTGGAGAACGCGTACTGATAAATTAATGAAATTTGGTATACTTATTCCACTATACAAAAAGTTGAACTTTTTACTTTTATAATTTTTGTAAAATTGATTTTTCGACTATAAAGTTCTCAAAGAATCAAAATTCAGAGCTGATGTAAGGAAATTAAAGATTCCTTGTGTCGAGACGAATTAATCGATTGAGTTATATGTTTAATAAATTTAACTGAAAACTAAGGAAGTTATGGTTATTCGTAATTTTGAAAAATTGATTTTTCAACTACAACTTTCCAAAATATTATAATTGATTATTAATTAATTATAATTAATTATTATTTATTAATTATTAATTAATTATTATAATTGATTATTCTAATGATCGATTTGTCCCGATACAAGAAATCTTTATTTTCCTTATATCAGCTTCAAATTACGATAATTTTAAAAGTTACAGTTGAAAAATCCATTTGTAAAACTTACAAATAATCATAATTTCCTTAATATTCAATTAAATGCATTAATCATATAGGTCAATCGATTCGTTTCAACACAAGGAATCTTTAATTTCCGTACAACAGCTTTGAGTTTTGATTATTTGAAAACTTATATAGTCGAAAAATCAATTTTACAAAAATTATAAAAGTATATAATACTTTTAAAATAAACATTTTCTTAAACCTTTGTAGAAAATTTAACTTGGTATATAGAGGGATAAGTATGCCAAATTTCTTCAATTTATCTGCACATGTTCTATACAGATATTGCAGGATCGTTAAAAAGCGTGAAACACACACACACACACACACACACACCCGGACAAGTTTTCAGGACATCTTATTAGATATATTACCCTTGAAATATGTTCAAAAAAAACCTTGTTTAGGAATTTTGTCACCACTACAAAACTGTTATTTTGTAGTGCAAAATATTTGCAAAACAAAATTAATATTCACAAAACAAAATTAATATTCACTTACAAAACAAAATTACCCTCAAAATAACATTTTGCAAAATGTTATTTTCTTGGATCCAGACACTATAACCAAAAATACCAAAAACACGAATTGTTAAATTTATTCACGAATAAATTAATAATAACGAATTATAAATGCCTGATTTTTCAAATTTCCGAAATCCAAATTTAACGATTTTTAAAATTTCAGAATTTACAGTTAAAGAATTATAAAAATAACAAATTATTAAATACCCCACAAATTTTTCAATTCACAAAATTAAAATTGGCTAAATTCTCAAATTGCGGAAAGTTGTTTTATTTTAAATAAGTTGGTTAATTAATTATAAAAATTAATTAATTAATTAATTAAATTCAATTAATTAACTAATTTGTATAAATATCTTCTAATTAATTTATGAACCTATTAATTCATGAAATTTCTTGAATCTGATCTGATATAATTATATCAGGCCTAATATTATTATATCATATAATATATATATAATTTAAAAAATCTCTCATTATTATCCTAAATATATTTTCATTAATTTGCCAAAAAAAATCGGGTTATAAAACTGTGGATTTCAAAAACTTCGACTTCGCGCCATCAAAAATAAAAGGCTTACTGCGCATCTTTGCCATGCACCACAAGTAAAATAGCTATATACATTGTATATATATGTAGGTCCACATTTGGAACAAGTAGCGCCAACTACCGTGATGTGGAGTCTGCGAATGCTTGCCGCATCTAGGCACTAATATATTTGGCTACACTACTAAGTGTGAGAGACAATAAAATATTACCCCTTTACAGTCAGTGTAGTACGCATGCATACAGCGGGTGGTACACTTAACGCTGTACGCTGAAGATTTTTAATTTTTTTCACCCTGTTCTACCACTTCAATTAATTTCTAACTTGGGGCACATTTTTCAGAATATTTTGAATATTCAGAATATTTAAAGAAAATCAAAAAAATTTTGAAAATTTTTTTTGACCCCTTTTTTTGAAAAAAAAAAATCCATAATTTTTCTAAAATATCCCCCCATCGAAACCCATAACATATATTTTTTTCATAAAAATTCTTCCAGCCGTTCTCGAGAAAAAAAATATTTTTCAATTTTTCTTTCCACACCCATAACTACCCCAAAAATTTTTTTTCAGATCTAAAATTTTGGGAAAGTTAATAGTCCATCGGTACAAACTCACAGTAAAAATCCCGGACAAATTCGGCCGGGGGCAGCACACACATGCTTATCCTGCTATGCCCTTTACGATAATTAGAAAAGTTATGGTTGAAAAATCAATTTTTAATTATTATAAATAACCATAACTTTTTAAATCTTTAATTAAGTGTATTAGTCATAAAGGACAATCGATTCGCCACAAACAATCTTCATTTTCTTTACATCAGCTAAAATTTATGATAATTTTATAAGTTACAGTTGAAAAATAATTTTTTCAAAATTAAAAATAACCATAAATCTTCCTTACTTTTCAATTAAATGCATTTATCATACAGGTCAATCAATTCGACTCGACACAAAGAACATGAATCCAACACTCATAAATTAATTTAAAAATTTATCATCCAGTTTGGCAGTTTATTATATAGCTATTATATTATTTTTATATTATATATTATTTTTTATGTAGATATTATTTATTATTTATTATATTCATTTTAAAATTATTTAGCAACTTGAAATTGTTTCCATTGGATGGAAATTCTTTAGTTTCAATTGTATGTTGTCTTTAAGTGAAATAAAACGACATGTATTTTACCGATAATAATAATAAAAAAAAGCTTCCTCTATGAGGAAGCAAAATTGTTCAAGTATTTCTTAAGAGTGTGGATATTGAAAAAAATGAAAAGTTTTATCAGAATAAGAAAGAAAAAGATAAATATCTATATTATAAATTCATTTGTGTTATCTGTTTGTAAATATTTATATACCAATAGATAACAAAACACTAAAAAAATGTGGATAATTTTCCGATAATACAGTATTTGAATTTAAGAAAACGGTAAAATGTATTATCAAAAAATTATCCACATTTCTTTAAATTGTTTGTTTTAACTATTGATATAAATACTTATAGACATCAGATAACACAAATATAGATTTATAATATAATAGATAATTATCAAATATCAAATTTAATTATCAAAATAAAATTAATTATGTCTTTCTTACTCTGATAGAACTTTTCGTTTTTTACAAAATATCAAGTCAAAAGTTTAATTAGATTAATAATAACTTTAACTTTAGGTTTATTATTGACATTAGTTCAATTATATGAATATATTATATCATAATTAAAAAATATTCGTCGAGATTTTAATTTAATTTCTTTTTTGAAACACTTGGACAATTTTTTGATAATATACGTTATTATCGGTAAAATACATATCGTCTTATTTCTCTTAAAAAGCAACATATAATTGAAACTAAGGAATTTCCATCCAATAGAAACCTACATAATAAACTGACAAGCTGGATGGGATATTTGATTATTTATTTATGGGTGTTGGATTCATGTTCTAGCCGAAAAATATTAATAAAATTAATTTAATTAATTATTTTAATTTATTATCATTATTATTATTATTAATTATAATTAACATATATATAAGACAATGTATATTATATATATATATATATTTTACTTTGTGTTTAAATGTTATAATTTATGATGTTTTATTTTTTCTTTCATAACAGCTGTAAAATTAAGATTTTCTTTTAATTCTAATTTTACAGTAATTATATTTACATGATATAAAATTTAAAAATTTTACTAATTTTCAAACAATGTTATATATTTATAAAGATTTTTCCTTATATTTTACAAAGTAAATAATTACTACATCTTTTTTGGGTCATAAAAAATAATAGTTCTAAATTTCTTTTCAAAATTACCTACTTTTACAGTTATATCTCTGTTTATTTTTAGTTTTGCTTTATACAGAAATATACCTCTCTCTGGCTCTACGTACAATAAAAGATAAAAATTTTTCGCATTAACCGCAATGACAAATTACTGACCAATAAGGATATAAAGCTTTAATTGACACGTCAATAACCAATTTTGAACTTACATGTAGGTGACATAACATATTTAAGCGATTTTGTACAATGTACAGATTAGAATTTTTCCCGCGTCACCTACGATTATTGATATGCGACCACCGAAGTTTTCCGACCGACAATCGTGCATCTTCGAGTTTTCAGATTCAGAAGAGGAGAATTTGATGCGTGCGCAGCCTCAATCATGTGTTTCTAGACCCTACCTTTTTCACACGGACACAGAGGTTTCATTGTGTACGTGGGCATCTTGTTTCAGATCTGAGCACACTGACACACACACACACACATACATCCGGACAATTTTTCAGGACATCATGTTAGATATATTGACCTTAAAATATGTTGAAAAAAACCTTTTTTAGGAAACTGGATTTTGTCACCAATACAAAGCTTCCTCTATGAGGAAGCAAAAATATTAAATTTTTATCGGAAAGACTAATGCTTCGATCAATCACTGAAAAATGTATCTTTAAACTTTTTGTAAAAATTTGAGCCTGATCGGTTTAGCCATTTTTGAGGTATCTTGCTCACCGACTTTGAAAACACAGTTTTGAAAAAAATGTGTTTAATGTTTCAAAAGACCTTTCCACATTGTTTTTTTTCTTAACCTACATCAAGTCATCTATTCCTGGGCCATATAATAAACCGTCAGTATCTTCAGCTGCTTCTAATAATCCAATTTGTTGTTTGCGAACCATTCTTCCCTCTAGGAGGACTAGAATTTATCATGCGAGCTTCACACTTGTCGCACAATAAAACAATCTTGAAACCGAGTCCTCGTTGAGAAGCTGTTTCATACTTCACTTCACCATCACAGGTTTTGCACTTCACATACTCAGAAATAGTTGCAAACACTGTGATAAAATTTAAAATTCGACATTCAATCGATGAATCGCGCGGAACCAAAATTTCTTTCTGCATTTTCAATTTCTTTGCAGATGCACTAAAAGTACTTTCATACGTCTCAGCAGTTTTTGGATTAAAAACGTTTTTTCTTTTCTTTGACCTTGATTTTTGAATCATCGCAGATGTTCTCTTTTCTTTGATACACTTAATTTTGAAACAGAAAAATAGTAATAACAAAAAGTGTTGACAAACGCACGACCTTACTGCTTGGCTCCGCACACTGTTGAACAATCCGAGACGTCGTTACAAATATGCGTATTACTTCGAAAGTATTCATCGGATTAATATGAAATTTTCTGAGAATATACTCAAATATATGTACATTCCGAAAATGCAATAAAAAAATCGATTTTTTGAAAATTACAAGTGCGTATAACCCCTTAAAATGCCGGATAGAATCCGGATAGAATTGGGAATCTAACCGGGCCTATCCGGGAAATTTCCGGGTTTTGTAACCGGGTTGTATCCGGGAATATATGGGACATGAAACATATTTTTCCGGGTCTCAGACGGCATATATAATCTTGCTATCCGGACCTATCCGGGATTTATATGGGGCACCGAAAGATGTATCCGGGTTTATCTGGCCTTAGTTGGGGTCTGTCCGGTACACGAATTCCATTCTATATGGGCTTATCCGTAAAACTTCCGGGTTTTGCAACCGGGTTGTGTCCGGAAATGTTTTCGTATACGTATACGTGACGTATACGGGACGCGAAATATTTTTCCGGGTCTCAGTTAGCATATGTAATATTGCTATCCGGGAATTAAAGAACTTGGTCGAAATTGGGGTTTACGGCACCCGGATAGACCCGAATAGGCACCAGTATAGAATTTAAAACTTCTCCCAGATAGGGCCCGGATAAGCCCGACTGAGTGTCATTAAAGAACTTGGTCGAAATTGGAGTTTACGGCACCCGGTTAGACCCGGATAGGCATCCGTTTAGAATTTAAAACTTGTACCAGATAGGGCTCGGATAAGCCCGACTGAGAAATTGGGGTTTACGGCACCCGAATAAACCCGGATAGGCACCCGTATAGAATTTAAATCTTGTCCCAGATATTGCCTGGATAAGCCCGACTGAGTGGGCATTAAAGAACTTGGTCGAAATGGGGTTTACGGCACCCGGGTAGTCCCGGATACCCGAGTAGAAATTTTGATGTGGCCCCGATCCGCCCCAGATTGAGGAATCTGGCCCCGATCGGGTCCAGATCGGGGGATTTCAGACCGGGGATGAAACACACGGCCCGACCCAGCCCAGACCTGGCCTGATCGGGCCGAGCGTTTCATCACCGGTCTGGGTTAGGTTTGGAAATTTCTACACGGGTAGGCACTCGTATAGAATTTAAATCTTGTCCCAGATAGGGACCGGATGAGTCCGACTGAGTGGGCATTAAAGAACTTGTTCGAAATTGGAGTTTACGGCAGCTGGGTACGCCCGGATAGTTACCCGTATAGAATTTAAATCTTGTCCTAGATAGGGTCCGGATAAGCCCGACTGAGAACTTTAAATTTATGGCACCCGGATAGTCTCGAATGAGCACCCGTATAGAATTTAAAACTTGTCCAAGATAGGGCCCGGATAAGCCCGGCTGAGAACTTGGGATTTATGGCACCCGGATAATTCCGGATGGGCACCCGTATAGAATTTAAAACTTGTCCCAGATAGGGCTAGGATAAGGCCGACTGTGATCTTGGGATTTATGGCACCCGGATAGTCCCGGATGGGCACCCGTATAGAATTTAAAACTTGTTCCAGATATTGCCCGGATAAGTCCGACTGAATGGGCATTAAAGAACTTGGTCGAAATTGGGGTTTACGGCACCCGGGTAGTCCCGGATAGGCACCTGTATAGAATTTAAATCTTGTCCCAGATTGGGCCCGGATAAGCCCGACTGAGAACTTGGGATTTATGGTACCCGGATAGTCCCGGATGGGCACCCGTATTGAATTTAAAACTTGTCCCTGATAGGGCCCGTATAAGCCCGATTGAGCGGGCATTAATGAACTTGGTCGAAATTGGGGTTTACGGCACCCGGGTAGACCTGGATAGGCACCCATATAGAATTTAAATCTTGTCCCAGATAGGGCCTGTATAAGCCCATGGAGTTTGGCACGTATTGATTTCTTTGACCTGATTGGATCCAGATAAACCCGGATAGGGTCCACAAGAAAAACAATTTCTGTACTCGTAGCCTGGATACGTCCGGGATATACCCGGCTTGAGAAACCATGTTGACATTCGAAATATATTATTGTTCTCGTTTCCCAGATAGTTCCGAATAATTCCCAGATAGAAAATAGGTGACCGGATAAATCCCGGATATACCCATCCGCATGTTCTATCCGGTTTCTACTAGGGCCTTAACAGGGTTCTATCGGATCCTATCCGGCATTTAAAGCAGGGATTTCACTCGTGTGACATCTGTCTTCGCTTTTCTCAGTTAGATGACTTAATACTTATAAAATTGTCGCCGTTCGCCCCTTGTTATGCAATACAGGGTGTCCCAGTTTTATCTGTCCGGACCTCTATGGCTGTATAAAAAAAAGAACAAATCGGAAATTCCTTTGGCAAAAATGCATTGAAGTTTTAGTTTTTGAGTTATAAAATGATTAAACTGGACCAATCAGGGGCGCCGCTTGCTTACGAGAGAGGGAGGCCACCGCTGTGTTAGTGACCGCTGCCTCTCTTGTCCGTACTAACACAGCGGTGGCTTCCCGGTCACGTACGCAAGCTGCGCCCCTGATTCGTCCAGTTTAATCATTGTATAACTGAAGAACTAAAAGATCAATGCATTTTTGCCAAAGGAATATCTGTTTTGTTTTTTATACAGCCATATAGATCCGTACAGTTAAACCTACGACACCTTGTATACTATTCCATGTACTCGGAATCCCAAATATTCAAGTATACATTTGGATTTCCAATTCCTACACTGAGAAACTCTATGTTAGAAAAATTACTAAAATCGATAGCAAGTTGGGGCAAAATCCTTAAGTTTCGACATTTTAATACATACATAATAAGTTATACTGTTTTCATAAGAAGGTTTCCTATTTACTGATAGCAAACTTTACTATTTTCTGTAGTAAGATCCGATTTAGGAAAAATTATTACAGAAATTAATACATTGTACAAAAACAATAGTAGTAATACGTATTTTAAGTAATATAATATACTAAATATGTAGAAGAAATTACTAAATGATTTCACAGAAAACGTCAAGTCTTGGACCGAGCGCAGCCGAGCATATCCGACGTGTGGCGATTGTCGAACAACGGATATAGACAGTCATATGGACGTTTTTATTCCTCACTCTCATAATGTGGTATAGGTTAGATGGAACATCGCCCGATTGCTGCCCCGATGACCAGTGTTCGATTCCCGCTAGCCTCGTTTTCTTCTAACTTGACTTTTCTGTTTCAGCTTAATAATATATGTTATTGTATTCAGTGCATATATGTATGTATGTAATTGCTAATGTTTGATATTATATAATATGTGTAGGCTAGAATATTAATTTATGTAGGCTAGAATATTAATTTATGTAGGCTATAGTGTGAAGTTAGGTCCTTCAAAGCTTTTATTTTTTGCTATTCTGACTGTACATATTTTACTAACCCAGATAGTAATTCGATGCGCATGGTCTCTGCGCATCATTTTACTAAACAGTTTACAAATACTGCAATAGTTTTAGTTCTTATTCTAAAATACTTTATAATTCTGTAAGGAACTTCGAGTTACTATTGAGGTTAGTAAATATTATTAAAATTTGCTTTTTGCCCCTCATTGTAAAGTTCAGATAGTAAAATCTAGTGTGCTTTTTAACAATAAATACAAACGCGGGTTTCTCAGTGTATAAAAAATATGAATGGTAGTTTATTATGAATTTTATACATATAAGGAACAATTCGCCATATCTGTTCTGAATTTATTTATCTGAAAAAATGTTATTTTATAAATTTTTTAGGTGGTAGTCGCGGTTCAACACCAGAACAAGAAAAAGAAAGTCGGCTAGGCACATCACCTCACATTAATAGGTTCTTGGCCAGAGAACCACCTGATGGCTGTGAAAAAGTTAATCTTAAATTTATCGAAGATTCCAGGTAATTAATATTACGTATATGCGGTATTATTTTTGAATCGAACCCATTTTAAAAAACCAAGGACGAATCGATTGTCCTGTAAGGTTGATATATTTCGTTGAAAAATAAGAAAGTTATTATTATTTATAATTTTTTGGTAATTAATACTAGAGCATAAAGAATCTTTTTTAGTTAACACTCGCCAACTAGTTTATATAATTTTAAAAATGATTTAATTAAAGTTTCCTCAGTTGATACATGTCTAATACAACATTCTAGTCAATTGTTCGTGTGTGTGTGTGTGTGTGTCGCCGTTTTCTGTCACCGCCTTAGCTTGGATACAGTTATAGATAAATTGATGAAATTTATCGGGCTTATTTTTACCATCAATATCTCATAACATGTCTAAGGATTTTTCAAAATATTGAATTCAAAAATTTTTGTGTACATTTATCATTTTTTTAAAATTCATTTTTCGACTATAAGTTCTCAAATAATAAAAATTCAAAACTTAAGGGCATGCTCTACGGTGACGACGTAACCAATTTTTTTGGCGCTCACCATGTCTAAACGGAATCATATATCGCTCTCAAAATTTTGAATACAGGAAATAAGACATTAAATTGCGTTTGTATATTTAGTTGTAGTTAAAATTTTGAAAAAAAATAAAGCCGGTAAAGTAGGGATCTGATTTTTTTCAAAATTATGGCTCCAACTAAATATACAAACGTAATTTAATGTCTCATTTCCTATATTCCAAATTTTGAGAGCGATATATGATTCCGTTTAGACATGGTGAGCGCCAAAAAAATTTTTTCAGAACCAAGCGCAGAACACATGCCCTTAAAAGGGAAGAAAGATTCCTTGTGTCGAGACGAATCGATTGACCTGTAAGATTAATGCATTTAATTGAATATTAAGGAAGTTACACGGAAAAAATATGTCCTATAAAAAGTGTAGAACTCAGTCTGGGCATCTTGGACGGGTACCAAAATGTTATAAAAATTGAAAACCTCCTTTTTTCAATATTTATAAGATACCTATTTCAATACTAAGTGCAAGAAAGGACCTCACAAAGTCCTGGACTGTCTAGAAAATTTAGATAGAACAACAACAATTTGGAGACTGTAAAATGTGTAAGACTGACTGGGAAAAAGTGAAGAGGCAACGAGTATAATTTCCAAGACAGTCTGGGAAAATATGAAGGGTTCTAAAGCAAAATAAAACTAGCTGTCAAGTTTTATCAACTTTTGTGCTCATTCAATGAGCACTTTGCTTCCTGTAAGCAAATATGATTTGCTTCCTCATAGAGGAAGCATTAAGTATTCTTTACATAAGCATTAAATTTTGATTATTTGAGAACTTATATTCGAAAAATTGATCTTTAAAAAATTAATTAAGCATAACTCTTATTTTTGAATGAAATGCATTAATCATATAGGTCATTCGATTCGTTTCGATGAAAGGAATCTTCATTTTCCTTACATCAGCTTTAAATTTTAAATATTTGAGAAGTTATAGTGGAGAAATTAATTTTTCGAAAATTAATAAAGTACACAAAACTTGTAAAATTAAATATTTTGGTAAACCCTTGTAAAAACATTCAACTTGGTAAATAGTGGAATAAATATGCCGAATTTCATCAATTTATTTATACGCGTTCTAAAGATATTGTAGGATCGTTAAAAGCACACACACACATCCGGACAATTTTTCAGGACATCATATGAGATATATTCCTCTTAAAATATGTTCAAAAAAACCTTTTTTTAGAAAGTGGATTTTTGTCACCACTACAAAGCTTCCTCTATGAGGAAGCAGAAAACGAAGCAGAGACCAGATTTGTAGTCTTTTTATTATAAGTTCCCACAGTTAACACATGAGAAACATATTTTTCACTTATCTAATGCCCACAAACCTAATTCTATAACCTAACTTAACACTACTGCATACCACGCAATTCACTAACACGCAGAATTTCGCACGCTGAGTATATGGGTCGAAATCAGCCCTATGCATCGCCCCCACTTTTCTGATTTCTTACGATCCGGCTGTGAACTAATCCAACAGATGGCGCTCTGATCAGGGCGCCTGACTTTTGCATTGAAATGCATGGGAGAAAAGTATTAAATAATTAAAAACTTCAAGCTGTTTCTAAATTTTTACCGAAAATATTTTTTTTAGTAATAATAAGCATAACATTAATTAATAGTTCTAAACTCGTCACAGCAAAAGCAGCTGAATTGTGGTAAAATTAAATATTTGTATCTCAGCATTCTGGCGTGAGATTTAAAATGCTATAGATCTATTATAATTTCTTTTCTTTTTTTTATTAAATAATTTCTAGAATTTAAAAGATTATAATTTTTGGAAATTATATATAATACTTTCTCACATCAGCTTTGAATTTTGGTTATTTGACGACTAATACATCTGAGAACGAAATTTTTTTGAAATTACAAATAACCATAACTTCCTTAATTTTCAGTTAAATTCATTAATTATATAAGTCAATCGATTTGTCTCGACACGAAGAATCATTCTTCGCCTTAAATAAGCTTTGAAGTTTGATTATTTGATAACTTAAAATCGAAAATATTGAAAAATTATATAAATGTACAAAAAAATCTTAAAATCCACTATTTTGAAAAATCCTTGTGTACGTTTTGAGATATTGGTGGTGCAAATATTGGTTTTATTAAACATTTATCAATTGATGAAAGTTTACCAGGTGTGTAAATATGAAACCGGAATTGGCCAGTAGATGGCTCTATCTGTCTATGTAGTTACCGACAAACCGCGACAGTGGCCCCATCTTGTTGTTCACATCTCTGACAAAGATTTTTGACTCACAACAATACAAGTTTCATACAATAGTATAGTAAGTAATAGCGTTAAAAATGTCAAAATTTGTGCCCGGAAAGTTTGATTTGCGGACAGCATTGACTTTCTGTTACCATCTGAAGAAAACTGCTGCAGAATCGCATCGAATGCTTGTCGAAGCTTACGGTG
>CAJFCO010018162.1:61678-76234 GCA_904066015.1 Synergus gifuensis
GCAGTAGCTTGGAAATGCGATTCTGCAAGAATTCCAAAATCATCATTGTCATGTAAAAGATTTGTAAAAAAGTACCTATTCTTAAAATGCTGTGCAGCTCCATCTTTGACATAATAAATCTTGTCGATACTGCTGAATTTTTCTTTAAGGTATTTAGTGATAAGATTCTGATAAAGGTACACAGCCGCCGTATCATGACTCAAACAATCTGAAATAATTGCCAGGCTTATATGTTTTAGTTCATTTTCTTCTTTATAATAGATAACAACTGTAAATATGGTTGCCTGATTATTATTCAAGTGGAAAGATTGTGCAGCATTCTGAATAATAAAAGCATAGTTTTCAGCAAAGTCTAAGAGAATGAGAAACTGTCAAGTTCCACTTGCTCCAGCTAAAACACAATTTCGTGGTCTTAACTGTGCAAATTTTGAGAAACCGATCTTTAAATTTTCATATTGAGCTATAAATCTTGCATATAATTCCGAAAGATCACATAAAACCAGTCTTTTTTGCACTTGTTCACGAGTGCCGTCTTGTTTTTTGACAGATATAAAATCTTTCTTACCCGGCATAAGTCGACTATTTTCATCATCCTCATAAAATTTGATTACTATATCTTCAATTTCCTATCCCAATTTTCTACCAAGTTTAGCTTCAGGTGAAGACAGTATTCCTTTTTTTCTACTACTTCTTTTGTTTTTCTGGCTTGTCGTTCAGATGTACCAAATTCGGTCATGATTTTTCTACGACTCCAAGACTTGGGTGCAAGTGTGAGCAAGCAAGTCTTTTCTGAGTATGTAGTACTCTTCTGTTTAAATTTATCTTTAATTTGGTTCAACACTTCAAGACCCGCTAAGTGATTTTCATCTTTACATTTTGCACTTTCTTTTTCACTTTCTTTACTTTCATTTTGCAAAACAAAATCTGGATCCTCTTCGATAATATCTTCTTCAATGCCAGTATCAATAACTCCGGTGACATTCTCAGCTACATCTGAGGATACATTTAAGGATTGCTGAAAATTAGATTCCTTAAAATCTCTTCTACAACCATAACATATTTTTATATCTTTAGGAAGTGTAGGAAATGCTAATTGCTGATTTACCGTCAGATTTCTTAAACCCGATTTAATCAAATGGTTTTCTTTACGAAAAGGATTAGCACACCTGTCTCGGAAAGTCGTTACGTCCTTTATATATGTCATTTTTAGCGTGGGAAAAAGACTTTTAAATTTTATTCTAGCAAAGTAAAATTAAACAAATAAACTGAAGACAATTTTATGCAAGGTTCATTAGCGAACCTCTTTTCGCTTTAAAATTCCTTGAAAATTAAAAAACAAAAAAAGAAACTATTAAACACAAACTTACGATCTACAATAAGAAAAAATATTTTTAATGTCAAAAGAAACGACAGAAAATTTTAATAATGCAAATTTGCAAATAATTTATTATATATTCGTTCCAAACGAAGAATATAAAATAGAGAGGAGCGTGATTGTTCTCCATATATTATACAAAATAAGCAAAATCTAAATTTTGAGAGAGATCTACCTGGCCACCTAGTGGTGAAAAAATGAACAACTATTTACTTTTAAAAACTTTATAAGACGGCAGAAGTCGCGCGGCTCGCAGCCCACGTATGGTTGAGGCTGATACGGAACGTGAAGGCGAGAGGTTCGCTTCAATTAAGCGCTATATATCTCTAATACTATCAGTTACTCCATTTCGTTCTTTACAGGATTTTATTGTAAAAAAAACCAAGCTTTCTTCTAAAATTAGTAAAAAAAATAATCAAAAATGTGTCCTTGAGAGAAAAACTTAAGTGGGGGGTTCGGTATTTAAGCGTTTTTTTTTTTTAATTTTTGTAATTTTTTTATTTGATAGTACAACATTTCAAGAATGTTGTGTGAAAATTTCAGGTCAATCGGATCAAAAATGACGGAAATATATGGTCAGTTGCTCCACCTCGATTTCGTATACTTGCTTGAAAGCATGCTTTAAAGCGTTCTCCTGAAAAGTGTCATTTTTAAAGTCGGTGGACAGCATAACTCAAAATCTAGTGGGCCGATCGTTTTGAAATTTTGCACAGTTATTCTTCACATAATTCCCCAGGTAACGCTGGAGCCTTTTTCGTTTTTTAAAATAATTGTTGATTTTACAATAACAAATTAATCGATTTTTTTAGCGAAAATCGTGTTTTTGGCTTCCAAATGCTACCAAACATTCAAAAATCAAAAAAAAAAATCGTCCCAGCGTTACCTCAAGAAACATCTCCTTTATAAAACCCAATTTGAATTTTTTGTTTCTGATGATTCTGTCTCGAGTTATCATGTCCACCGCAAAACACCTTTTTTTGGAGGCACCTCTGGAGATTCGCTGTTACTCGCTCAATTTTGAATATTTTTCAATATAAATTTCCAGGAATATAGTCTAAAAGTTGTACTATAAGTTACGTGTTGTCAAAATAAACTAGCAGTACCTGTATCGCCAAAAAAAATTCCTAAAAACATACATTTTTTTCATCGAATGAACCGAAACCCCCCACCCCCCTAAATAAACATTAAATTTAGTAATTTGTTTATGAAAATAAAAAAAATAATAAAAAATGAATATAATGGAATGAAAGGGCATGAAAAATCCTTTCGAAACCACACGTCAAAAATTCAAATCGCATTTTTAGAAAAGAAGTTATAGCCGTTTGAAACTAACGCTACTTACCTGAGGAGTGAAACTTCCACCCCCTGTAGTTTGGGAAGAGAGGGTAACAAAAGTCTATAAATTGGGGGATAAACTACCATCAAGTAGGCAAATAAATTCTGAAAATATGAAGCCAATCGAAATATATAACTTAAAATATTGGGGCAGTTGAGAAATAATGCCCCATATTTTTTCCGTGTACGCTTTTATTTATAATTTTGAAAAATTTCATTTCCATCTGTTTTCAAATAACCAAAATTCAAAGCTAGTGGAAGAAGGCAAAAGTTTTTTTGCATCTTAAAAATTCAAGTAATCTAATATTAAAACATTTTATTATTCATATTTAATAACGACATCCAGCAAGGATAGATAACTTATAACTTTAAGTTGTAGTGACATCTATTTAAGTCATAGTGGCAACATCCATCCATACACACAACTTGAAAATTGATTGGAATGTTGGTAATTAATTAATTCAAAATTGATGCAAGATGTTTTGCATCAAGGGCATAGAATTAAATATATTTTTTAATAATTAAAAAAATCGTTAATGCTTCCTCTATGAAGAAGCAATTGCATTTGCAACTTCATCACAATGAGGAAGCAAAGTGCTTAACAAATAAGCACAATAAAATGTAAATACAGTTAAATGAAACACCCGAGATCGAATTCACAGCTAGTTTATAAAATTATACCATGTATTGTCGTAATATTAAGGTTGTATGTAAAAAAAACCAATCTCTGGTAGAATTTTTTAAAAAAGAAAGCTATATTTAAATAGAATGATGATTTATATGCTAAATTAATTTCAAATTTTTTGACCTTACCGATGCGGAGATAATTAATGTCAAAGTTGACTACTTTAACATGTAATTCATGAGGAATGCATAGGCACTCCAAGTTTTCATGTTTAGTAACTAAATGCTCTGGTAGAGAATTTTAAAAAATGTCAGTATTTTTGCTGCTTCAAAGTACAAATTTTTGAAAAAAAAAATCAAATTTATTCACCACGTACTTTATTAAATAATCTAATAAAATACATTGAAATTTTAGTAAGTGTCAAATGGATAACCGAAACCGTATCGGGATTTGGCAACACTGTTCCCTCTCTCTAGCTTACTTGCTATAGTTATTCAATATTTCATGTTTTTGGCATTTTTTTTGGCATTTTCCACTGATTTTATATTGACGGCAGAAGATTTTATTTTCCTCGCTCGACGGCGCCCGACAGAACCCCACTATTTTACGGGGATGCAATTGAATTCAACCTTAAGCATAAAATAACTGTTGAGATCATTAGTATGTTTTACTTTTCGAAATTATTAAAAGTTTAAAACTTAAAAGAAGTGAACTGAGGATAAATTCAATAAAAACACATGTGATTTTATTTTACTTAAAATTACTATATTTTAAATGAATAAAAATCGAACAAGCTTTTCTCGTGCTGATAGAAATAAAAACCTGTCTTATAATTTTTGACCAAAGAAAGGAGCTATCAGGACTAAAATAGATGTTAATACTTTCGTTTACAAAACTAGACCAGTAATTTCAATTTTATTGCTAGTCTTTGTAGTGCTTCCTCTACAAGCACCATTTGGCAAGCTTTTAAAACAGCTTCTCCTTCCGTTATATTGCGTCTATTAAGTTTTCTCTTGACAAATTCACAGATATCCAATAATTTCACGTACCGTACGTCCATTCTGTATTATTTCAATTATATGAGAAGTAACAATGTAAATATTTGAAACGAGACTGTTTTCAGACCACGTGACCCGATCATATGGCAGAGATTGCAGCGCCTCTATAGGTCGTGCTCATGGCGAATAGTATTTCCTGTTTGAAGTAAAGGCCTGAGCACAATCATGTACTTGTCCCATGTCTTTGTCCTAAAGATGGTTCTGTCCTTTTCTATCTAGCCACGATAGAAAAGAACAGAACATCTTTAAGACACGGGACACGGGATAAGTACATGATTGTGCTCAAGCCTTAATGTGCGGATTCTCTGATGAGACATTAGTTGTTATACTTAGATAAAGATATCTCGGGAACTTTTTTTTTTTGGGGGGGAGGGTAATTTGACCGAATAAAAGCAATTTAATAGCTCTTTACTTGACAAGTGTGGAAAGTAGGCAATTCCTGTGATGCCATTCACACGAATCGAGGATTGTCTGCTTCTCACATGTCAAGTACAATACTTATTACAGAAAGTCTTAGGCAAGTTCGATTTTCTGAATATGCTACGATATTTGACAGGTCAGTCGGTACTACCCGTTACCGATAAAAAATGCTGGAGAAGGAGCAGGGTTACCAACGAAATATGCCTTACATTGTTCCTTTGGCTACTTTACAACCTCCAGATGTGTAAAGTAGCATACTTTATAAACTCTACAGATGTAAAGTGAAAAGCTCAGAAATCGGCAACCTTCCAGAGTCTACGGGGGCACGGAAAATCGAAATTTCCGCAGACGTGCTGTGAAAAAATTTTTTTGTATGAATGTACAATATTTAATAGTATATTGTGTATCGAGGGCGCCATGGAGGTGATTCCCGCCCGCATGTAAGTTCAGAACGAGGCGCAGGCGCAGATGCCGAGACAACGGGCCGCGATGCCGAGTCGAGCGACCCGAAGACGAGGCACCGCGGCCCCTTGTCAACTCACCTGTGCTGAGTTTGGACTTTACATGCGATAGGGAATCATCTCCATGGGGCCAGAGGCTCACATACTGTTTTTTGTCCTACTGGCGGGAATGATCCGCGGAATGGGTTGAAAGAGGGAGGAAGAGGGCGGCAGGTCCAGGGCGAAGTCCTGGCGGGGGTGCAGGGGGTGGAGCCCCCGCCGGGGAGTTCGGGGGGCTAAGCCCCCCGATTGAAAAACACACCACACACTATAAGATTTTTTTATTCTTATTACGTATAATTATAATACTTTTATAGTCACTTTCAGTTTCGGGCACAATATTTTCTATTATAGTTTTCTCGAGACTTTTCTTTTGTATTTTATTCAAACAAACATGACACTCGTGTCTCAAAACAGAAAAAATAACCTAACCTTCAATGTAATTTAGTAGAATAAATCGTTAAGTTTCTGAATTACGAGACTGGTGGCGCTAGTGAGAACCTCATGTTTATGCTCTGATGGATATAGTTTCTGCGATTCTCGACCGCTTCCGGCGTTCGGCTGGCGAGAATTGGTGAAATCCATGGCAATTCCCGCCCGCTTGTCGGCGATTCCCGCCCGCTTGTCCGCGATTCCTGTCTGGTTACCGAGCGGGCGAAAATCACTCACTTTGCGCCACAAAAACGTGGCGAGAATCGGGTCATTCCTGCCTAGTAGGACAAAAAAAATTTGCAGTAGAAAAGAGGAATTTCCAAATTATGTGGAAAAAATAATTATTTAAACAAATTTAATTCATTTAAATGATTGAAAATTAATTAATAAATGTTGACAAATATTCTCCTAAACCAATAGAAATAATTTTTATGGTAGTAAAGAAAAACGAGAATAAAGTGTTCAAAAGAGTCGATTTAATGAAGAATTAAAATTTTCGGTTTTAAGGGTAATTTTTAAGGCACAGTGGAGGTGTGTTAGAGGCGTCAAACAATGTCTAATACATTAAATTTTTCGTCGGATAGTTTTCAACAAGCCTCTATACTTTCCTGCAACATTTTCCCAAATCCTGAAAAATGATTCGAAAAACTTAAAAATGAGATATTTCCTCATGCATCTTTCATGAGGCAGCATTTAAAGGCAGCATTTAAAATCAAAGTAAAAACAAAATAATAAAATAATAAGGAATTTCTTTTTTCGGATTCGGATTTCGAATATAATTGGATGTATCGTTGCCCTCTATAAAAAAAGTCTCTTTGAACCACCCTAATGTACACTCGGACCTCCATTTGGATCGCCTTGCAGTTGTGATTGTCCCTCTGATCCAATTAGACGTAGTCTACTACGAAGCTCGCGGCGCCTGACAGACAGGGAGAGGCACCTCTCACCGACCCCCCCCCCCAGTGTATTTTATAAATAGGTCCTGAACAATTTCATAATTATTGATTCAATGTTTTAATCATGAATTAAAAATTATTTTTTCAAGAATCGTGAAATACTGATGTCGATGCTCCTAGTATAATATTAAAATATAACCAGCTTTAGAACTGCTTTCATATTAAGCAGAGAATGTCTTGATGCATAACAATGGTTGCAATAATTTTTCTAATTTATCCAGAGTAAAACTGTATACAGGGTGTCCCACCACCTATGAACATGCCGGTACTAGGTGATAGAGGACAAAAAAAGAAACAGAAAAGTCCTCTGGCAAAATTTGATTTGGGCCTTAGTTTGAACACAGTAAAGCTTCAAAGCTGAGCATAATGAACCAATAAGAAGCGAGAAGTGAACCGCCATCACGCACACTATCTTAACACTTATGAGACAAACAAGTGGTTGCTAAATCTCGCTTCTGATTGGTTCGTTATGTCCAACTTGAAAGCTTTATTGTGCCCAAACTAAGATCCAGATCAAATTTTGCCAGAGGACATTTCTGTTTCTTTTTTTGTCTTCTATCACCCAGTACCGGCACGTTCATAGGTGGTGGGACACCCTGTATAACTGTATATACCTTTTTTGTGCCTCTTAGTATTTATACAGGGTGTTTTTTTTATCTTGAGACATCGAAATATCTCAAAAAATATGCATCCTACGGGAAAAATGTTCCTAATAAAAACGTTTTATTTTTAAGGAGGAAAATCAACTGTGCAAAAATTTGCCCCACCACTCCCCCCAGGAGGCCGGGGTGGTGGTAACTTTGTCCTTTTAAATAGCAACCCAAATTTTTTATAACAGATTCAGATTCTCCATCAAAAAATACGTAAGTTTTATTTGAAACATTTTTTTCGATTCGCAATAGATGGCGCTGCAATTGCGAAAAATGTAATTGTCTGGGGCGGAGGTAACTTTGTAATTTTCAATGGCAACCGCAATTTTTTATAACAGATTCAGACTCTCCGTTTAAAAATACGTAAGTTTTATTTGAAAAATTTTTTTCGATTCGAGTTAAATGGCGCTGCAATTGCGAATCGAAAAAAATGTTTCAAATGAAACTTACGTATTTTTTGACGGAGAATCTGAAACTGTTATAAAAAATTTGGGTTGCCATTTAAAATTACAAAGTTACTTCCGCCCCGGCCTCCTGGGGGGAGTGGTGGGACAAATTTTTACAAAGTTGATTTTCCCCCTTAAAAATAAAAAGTTTTTATTAGGATCAATTTTCCCGTAAGATGCGTATTTTTTGAGATATTTCGATCTCTCAAGATAAAAAAAACACCCTGTATAAAATAAATACTAAGAGGCACAAGAAAGGTATATGGGCAAATCCACGAAAACGTTGATTTTTCTTAAAAGTGAAATTATTTTTTTTTAAGGCACACTTATTAAACCTTTTCAGTCATGTTTCTGGTAGGCTATAAGTGAGAAAAATACTCGCGTTATTCATTTATTTTCAACCCTCAAAAATTTGTACGGGAAAAACTGAACATTCGGGTTTTTTCCAAAAAGAAATGATTTCTTAGATTCACTGGTACAATAGACATCTTACACAGCATCTTACACTGGACGTCTTAGATTCACTGGTACAATATTTGACCTTGAATATGTGACATTGAAAATCATCTTAAAGGTCGAAATAAAGGTCACCATTGAATTCCTTGTTAAAAATTACTTCAAGAATGACCTTCACATCCATAAAAAATATCTTCCCTGAAGATATTTTCAACCGTTCCGGGAACTTTTTTGACTCCCTGTATAACTAACCCTTCATTGTGTACGAAATACCCATAGTTTAAGGTGAGGATTTTGACAGAAGATCACTACGATGGATATTAATAAATTACAGTATGTTCTGACGCGTATAAAATAATACACTCGAATCTCCCAATATCGACGAAATTCCTCTTCTCAAATGGCACACCAATGACGCATGCGTCATATTAATTGCGCATGCGTATTGCACATAAATAATATTTTTTTGCATTTTAAATTGCGCGCGAATAGCAACCAATCAGATTCCGAGCGCGCAACTCATGCGCAGTGTTTCCAGTGATATTTGAGGTAACTGCAGGTCGATATTGAGAAAGGAATGCGGTCGATATTGGGAGATTGTAGATATTGGGAAGGTCGATATTGGGAGATTCGAGTGTTTGTGGTTAAGCCAACGACAAAATCGCATTTTGAAAAAAAGTTACGCAGGTATACATTCAAATATTTTGAAGTGTAGCTCGTTCATTTTTGATGGCACATAAATTTGTCACATACAAATTTTTTAAGTTTTGCTCAGAGCAATGTAACTCTCTAGACCAAATTCTGATTTTCAGCTTCCTCAAAAAAATATGGGCAAAAAAGTTAAAAATTATTTTACGATCAAAAATGGAGTTACACAAATTTAAGTGCTGGTTGTATCAAGACGGTACGTGGCACATATATTTGACAAAGATTACTTGAAAGGTTTGGAAAGCAGAAGATCTGGTGTAAATTTAAAATCGATCGATACACGGAAAAAAATTAATTATCGAAACTTTCCTTGACTGTTAACGACTTTAGGATAGGTCTAAAGTTTTAAAATATTTCATAACTTTTTTCTAAAATCCGAAGAACTTTTCGTCAAGAATTCTAAAACAGTTGTCGAAATTTTAATTGACTTGGTCGAGATGTTGAGAGTTAATGAAAATTTCTACAACTGTTTTAGAATTCTTGACGAAAAGTTCTTCGCATTTTAGAAAAAAGTTATGAAATATTTTAAAACTTTAGACCTATCCTAAAGTCGATAACAGTCAAGGAAATTTTATTAACTACTTTTTTCCATGTAAAACCCTCAAAAAGTTAGAAACAAAAGAACAAAAAAAAAGTTTCAGAGTTACACTTAAAAATAAGCTATTTTTAAATGATTTTTTAATTCAGTCGTCAAAACGCTTAAAAAATTCTTTTTAATCCTTTAATATCACTAGAATATCACAGCGCGCTTCGCGCGACTATATAATTACTTCACGTTACGCACTTGTGACGATCCACAGTGGGTTAAAAAAAAATTTTGCGGACAAATTGATATTCAAAAGCTATTTCTGAACCGATTTGAACCTTTTTTTTTTAAATTAAAGCTTATAAAATTTTGCACAAAACTGTCGATCCATATTTTGAAAAAAAAATTTCTTTTTTTTTTATTTAATAACAAAAATGAAAAAAAAAAAAAATTTTGTTTTTTGAGTACCGAGTTTCGAGAAATACTTGTATTCAATCCCAAATACCCAGAATCAATGAAGCAACTATCTAGGAAAGTTGTCCAATAGCTTAGAAATTGTTTTAAAATTTATTGAATTTGTTATAAACAAATAAGTGGGTAAAAATTGATTCATGGGGATTGACAGTGATTCGTCAATTTATTTGCACTAAATATGAATCATTTATAGACAGAAACCGAGTTTTAACTAAATTCATGAAAGACAATAAATAATTTGTTATTTCATAATCAAATTTTATAAACAATTAACCATATCAGGTATTTATGATGACATAAATGAAGTTTTTTCTACTGAATCGGCCAAAAATTATAGACAAATGTCACTTACTTACCCGATTTAGTCATTAGATAATAATTAAAGCTTGTTTAAACAAATTTAATTAACAAATGCACTGTTTGGCTATTTTTAGTGGTAGAAACTTGGTTCTTTCAACATAATCAAGTGTAAATGACTAATTTTTAAACCTTTAGGGAGTTTACATGACAATAAACAATTTTAATTATTAACAACAATTATATAAACAAATTTTTATCAGCTTCGGAATTTTTAGAGAAAATAAATGTGTTTCTGTGATTCATGAGCAACTTATTATTTAACAATGACTCTTTGCTATCAATCAATAACAATTGATAATTTTTTTAACAAAAGTAATTAACAAATGCATTTCTCGGCTATTTATAAAAGTAATAACTCGGGGTTTTCAACTTGTATTACTGTTTATAACTAACTTCTAAACATTTTTTTATACTTTTAAACTTTTTATTATTTTTAACTTTCAAAGTTTTAAATCTTTTTTTTTTTGTGAAAAAAACTATCCGATTTTTTACTCCTAAGCAGAGATATTAGTAATTTCTAGAAGCATTGCTCTAGCTTCTGGAAGCAATGGTTTTCTTTAACCCACTGTGCGATCCCACAAGTAACGAAAAAGTTAAAGGTTTCGTGGATTTGCCCATATACAGTTTTCCTATCTTAAAAAAGTGTTGTCACGATATAGCTCGAAAATCTCGCATACATTGTTGTTGCAAACCTGATTGGCTTTTCAATGACTTAAAGTTGAAAGAAGAAAAACAAACTAATGTCGCAAAAAAATTTCAGAAAAACCTTCGAAGTACTTTAAAATTCGTTAAGATTTCTTAAAACTCCCCAAAACCTCTTGAAATCCTTCAAAAATTCACAAAAAACGATTAACATCATAAACGTCTTGAAATCCAAGTTGAAACTCGTAAAAAGTTTTACAAATTCCTAAAATTTTACGTCCTTTAAAATCCATTAAAATTATTAGAAATCTCGTTACATTCCATGAAATCCTGAAAATTCTATAAAATCTTTTAAAAATCAGAAAATCCCTTAAAATTATTAAAAAAAATCTCTTGACTTCTTTTAAAATTCTGGGAAATTTCATTGTAATATTTAAAATTCCTTAAAGTTCCTTAAAATTCTTTGAAACCTTTTGAAATGTCTTAAAATTCCTGGAAACTTCACAACAGAATTTAAAATCCCTTAAAATCTCTTAAAACACTCAGAAACCTGTTCAAATCACTTAAAATTTCACAAAAATCTTCGAAATCGCTTAAAATTCGTTGGAATCTTTTAAAGGTTTTAGAAACCTCTTAATATTCTTCAAAATTTTAAAAAATTCAAAATCCCTTGTTAGCTTTAAAAATTCTCTTGAAATTTCATGAATTTCGTTAAAATTTCGCGAAATATCTTGAAGTACCTTAAAATTCTACGAAATCTTTTTTAAAATCCTAAAAATCTTTAGAACTTCATAAAAATCACTTGAAAATGGTCAAAATTCATTAAAATTCATAGAAATCTCTTGAAATTCCTCTCCAAAAAATGATGTAACGAAATGTCTCTAAAATCTCTGTTAAATTGTTGTTTCAAACCTACTCTCTGAATTTGAATCAGCAAAATTTCATTAATTTTTTAAGGACTTAAAATTGTAAAAAATTAAATAAATAATCGTGCGCGTAGCGCACGTGTTGGTCTGCTAGTGTATATAAAATTTTATATAAATTTATATATAAAATTTTACCTACCCCGTTTTTAAGAAATAAAAATAAATAATTTGTTTGTTAGGTAAAATATTTGAAAATTCGAAATGAATTTACATAAATAATAAATAAAGTATATATTATTTTTTTTTATTACTATTTTCTTTTCGGATATTTAAAAATCTGCCCGCTTCGCGGGCACATTCTCATCGCGCGCTTGTGCCCTTCATGAAGCTTGCACTTTACAGGACGCTTAAACCTATATGTGTTTTTTTTTAAATTTAATTAAATTATATATTTTTTATGTATAATTTATATTTTTATATTTTAATTAATTTTTTTATATTTGTAATTTATATTTTTTAAAATTAAATTAAATTAAATTTAAATTAAATTAAATTACAGCTTTGAATGCAAAAGTTAACTAATTTACTTAAGGTTCTATCGACCTTAAGGAGCACATTCTCATCAGGGCACTCGCGCGTCGCGCTCGATATTTGATTTAAACCTCGCGCTTCGCGCTCGGCTCTGTTTAACAATATTTTTCACGATTAAAACGAAAACTACTCATCCTATTGAAAAATGGGCAAAAGTGAACGTGTAGATTTCTTTAAGGCCAATAATTATGTTTCTTATCATTTTTTCTGTATCTCGCGTTATTTGGCTCAAAATTTGAATTTTCGATTTTTTAATGAAATTCAAAAAGTTGTTATGTCGATCCTATAGGGCGTTCAAAAAGAAACATTTTTCATCTTTAGACTTTTTTTCATATCGTGCGTTGTTTGGCTTCTAATTTAAGTTTTCTTTCATTTTTTGGGATTTTCAAAATGTTATAAATCTTTCAATTTTTTTTTATCCAAAAAAGTCATTAAGAAAAATTGTTCGAATTTTTTAGTACTACGAACATACGTCATTATAATTTTTAAATTAAAAAAAAAAGTGGTTTCAAAATTTTTCAAAATGCTCCAACTTTTTGAATTTTCATCCAAAATGGCTGGCCAACGAACTTGACCTTCATTTTAGGACATTAAAAGAGTATACCAAAGGACAATCCAATCGGTCAATTCTTTCGAAAGTTATCGTGCTCACAAACTAAAAATCTACACACACATACACACACAGAGACACACACACAGAGAGAGAGACACATTCGTAAAAACATGTTTTTCGGGTTCAGGGGGTCCCAAAACCTGGACATTTGACAAAAAATGGGGGGGGTCAAATTTTACACAAATCTAATACCTTCTCTGATGAGAATGTAAAAATTACAAAAATAATTATATTTTTAATTTAACTGCGCATGAATAATAATTTGTTGTAGTTATAAGTATAAGAAAACATTTGGATTTCCCTGCTTAAAATTTCCGATAGATTTCGGATGAGTTTCGGACAAATTCTTCCGCGCTTGTCTGGATTCGTCTGGACTATGAAATCTGAAATTATTTTTTCTAAAGTGGAATTCGAAATTCGTCCGTTTTCGTCCGAATTGTATCCGACAAGAAATTTGATCCGAAATCAGTTCGCACCTGTATGGAATTCATCTGAAGTATATGAAATCTGAAATTATTTTTTGTAAAGTGGAGTCCTAAATTCGTCCGCTTTCGCCTGGATTGTATCCGACAAGAAATTTGATCCGAAATCATTCCGCACCTGTCTGGAATTCGTCTTGAGTACATGAAATCTGAAATTATTTTTTGTAAAGTGGAATCGGAAATTCTTCCGTTTTCTTCCGGATTGTATTTGTAACCAAATTTTATTTATGAGATTACATTTGCGTATGCACGACTGCTAAAGTTGGACTTGAGAAATTAAATTAATAGTAATGGAGAAAAAATCGAAAATAATTAATTAAAAGGCAATTAAAAATAATGAAAACGTGACAAGATAATGGTAAATTCTCGTGGTAGGCAGGTATGGTTTGAGAGAATAATGTACACCACAATTTAAATAATTTGAAATATATTCTCAATCAACAGTTTAGATACCAGAAAATCAATAAAAACAAATAATCAGAAATAGATATCAGAAACCGTTAAACGCGAAATAAACAATGAAGTTCGACAATAACATTAACGCGAAAACAAATATCAGGTTCATAAATTTCAACTGTTCAAATAAATCGACAAAATAAAATCTAGAAATTAAATGAAATTCCTAGAATCAAATATGACAAGTTCGGCATAAAAATAAATACGAAATTGACAAAATGTACAAAAAGAAGATTAAATATTATACATTTGTTGCAACAGATATTTTCCAGCAAACAATAATTCTACACGGAGAGAAAAATCAGCGTTTGAAGCGACGCTTATTCGTCGTTTGCAGCTACGAGTCTTGATCGTCGTTCAAAACGAGAATCGTAGCTTGAAGCGACGATCGAGCTGTAACCAAAAATAAGCCCCGCCCATATCGAAACGCTTGCGCAGCGGTGTGTTACATTCAGCAAAATTCATGCTGCGTAACAGCTAAGTATTTCTCGTGTATTTATAATAATTATTTCTTATTATTTATGGATCTTAATTTTTTAAACAATTTAAAAGGAGTTATTAAAATATATATTATAGGTTATAATG
>CAJFCO010018162.1:76634-91629 GCA_904066015.1 Synergus gifuensis
GCTACGATGCCCTTCCGTCGTTTCAAACGCTGATTTTTCTCTCCGTGTAACAAAATCAAGAAATGGGTTCAATGGGAACCATCTCACAATGATCATAAAATGACATAAAAGGCGACAAGACAAATTCGTACAACATGGCCAAAGTGTTCAAAATTAAGAGCAATATTACGGATAAATAGACATCCTCAGTATAAGAATAAATATACAAGTAAAATCATCAATAAATTAATACATAAATCGAAAGCAATACATTTTCCTCAGTGAGGGACTCACTCAACCTTGCGAACGGCGAATTCAAATGATGAGACGGCAATTAAAAGACGAAAGGATCCTAGGACGACAAATTATGGACTCGTTCTGGGTAGAAATGACAATCCAGAGTCTAACAATGATGATAAGCCACCGCGTCAATCTTTCTTAAAATTCGGATCTCGCAGTCTGTCTCCAAACCATTGAAATTCCCAATCTCTCATTAGACAATAAGGATATAATTTCGCCACGCTATAACAAGAAAAACACACACACGAAAACGAATCAGCACTGTCACCTTTTTAAATAATTAATTGATGATATGATAATCGAATAAAGAAAATAAATTTCACCTCAAAACTCTTCCTTATAAGCTATAAACGTAGCGATTTATTTAAATGATGTTATTCCCTTAAAAGGGAAAATTGCTCTGAGAGCCTGCTCTCAGTTCAATCGCTTGATACCTCAAACTTTCCCACTTTTCATCAAATCACCGAGTAAGGTGATAGGCTGATTGTTTCAAGTCATTCATTCCCTTCATTCATACCATTTAAGAGCGCGAAATACAATTAAATCCGTTGTCTCATATTATCGCCTCTTCCCGTGTATATGTCGTAGGCGAATAGAAGACGGACCCTGTGAAACTGACCATTCCCCTAAACGCCTAGACGTTTCATAAAATGCCGGCGAATAGAAGACTGCTCGATCGTTAATGCCAAATCCTCCTATTCGCCTAGATTAATTAATAATTATACATAGAAAAAAATTGAAATTGTAATTGTATTCAAATTAATTAATAATTGCAATAAAAATTGTAATTATAATCGAAATAATTAATAATTACAAATTAAACTAGCTGTGAATTCAATCTCAGGAATCTTTCTTTTCTTTACATAAATTTTAATTTTGATTATTTGAAAAGTTATAGTGGAAAAATCAATTTGGGGAGTGTCCAAGTACCTTCTCTATTACGAGAAGCTGCTTCTCATCAGTCAAAGTCTGGAGGTCAGGGGTTTAAAAAATGTAATTGTATGTCTTTAGCTAAGCAATGTTCTACTAACCATTGTTCATGTTTTAAAAATAAATTAAAATGCAATTCTCGCTGCCATGCCTCATCAACATGTTGCAATAAACTTATAGGATAAGTGTATCATTTTCGAGTGATATTATTTATGCATATGATATAAATATTTATTGTAATTTTTTAAATCAATATCATATAGTAATTTTTAATTGTTTAGAGTATAATTATATCTTTTGTAATTATTGATTACTTCGAGTATAATTGCAATTTTATTAATGTGACATTCTTTCCTTGTAGGTAAAAATACAAATAAAAAAAAATTTTACATTAATTATTTCGATTATAATTACAATTTTTTTGCAATTATTAATTAATTTGAATACAATTACAATTTCAATTTTTTTCTATGTATTATTATTAATTAATCTAAGCGAATAGGAGGATTTGGCATTGACGATCGAGCAGTCTTCTATTTGCCGGCATTTTATAAAACGTCTAAGCGTTTAGAGGAATGGTCAGTTTCGCAGAGTCACTAGTTGCTGAAGTCAAAATTCCGGGAAAATTTAAATTGTATAAATGATAAATGATTTTTTAATACAAATTATTAATAAAAGTTTACAATTTTTTTTAATTAGAAAAATGTTATCAGTTTGAAAAGACAGAATTTAATATTTTAAGTATCATAAGAAGCTTCCGACAATATAAATAAATATAATTTAAGTAAAAACAATATAAAAGTAATTAAAAAATAAGCTAAAACTGTTCAACTAATTGAACAATACCTAGTGTCAACAAATTAATTTTTTTAGGCCAACGAAAAGATCCAACAAAAATGTTTTGTTAGCTGTATAGCAACCAATTTCTTTTGTTGAGCCAACCAAATTTTGGTTGATAGAACCAAACAGTTTTCTCAGTGTGACATCACGGAACCTCAAAGAAGAGTCATTTCAAACGTCTTTATTCACATCGTTTGAAACGCACCATATTACGTGCAGATCATAAGCATGAAAACACGCCATTTTCATGATAGTATTGTAAAAAAGAATTTATTACTTAATGTATTTGCAATTTTTGACTTCTTTTTATCTTCAATTGACATTCAACAAATGTCTCGTATTCCTGCACAATATGATTGAAAAGATGAATCACATGATGATACAGACACTTGATATTCATAAATGCTTTTATAAATATATATTTTTATATATTTAGGCGACCGCTGGTGGACCTTAGCAAACTGGACTATTATCCGAAGCCATGTGTAGCATTCCAGTTGAAACCAAGTTTGGGATCAGCGTTTCTGCCATTGCAGCAACATGCTAGTACGGCAGTGATATCAAGTGGATCAACGACTTCACTGACAACACCAACCACACCTCCTCCAAATTCATAGTTCTTAGTTATATTTATACTTTATAATATAACATGCTTAAATTTTATTTGTACACTTATATACATAAACGTATATGTACATATACACATATATATTATATATATATACGTATGTACGTACATGTATATACATGAATATATATACATGTATATAAAAAAATCTTGTTGGTGTATCGCTAAATCACTTGGTAGTTGAGCGAATTAACAGTTTTTGTTCTAACATTACGGCCAAATTTAAAAGCTGCGTCGTCCTTCACATTCGGATGGTAAGAAAACAAAACTGCAAGAAATGTCGACCTTTACAAGCTTATGATAGTTATGTCACGAGATTAATTTTTTTTTAATTTAATATTTTTAATTCTTTAAAATGAATGCTTACATAATTCATTTATAGTTTTGTTAATGTATGTTAATTAATATTGGAAATATTTCGTTTGAAATGCCTAGGGTTAGAAACAGTGTATTATATTAGATAATGTTAGGCTAAAGTATTACGTTTTCTATCTTTTTATGAATTTTTTAAAATGTTACTATTGTGGTATAACTATCATAAGCATTTAACAACTAAATTTTTATTTAAAAAATGAAACAAGTTTTGCTCAACATCAAAATCAATACTACATAACTATTTTTGGTCTTAAATAAGAAAAAAAAAAAGGAAAAATAGATTTAAAAATCTAAATTTTTATATTTTGTATTTTCTCTTGAAAAGAAATTATTTTTAAGTTCGCAATAGATAGAAAGATTATAAGTTGAAAAAGAAAGCGTAAACTTATTTATCCACGGTTTATAGTAAAAAAAAAAAAGAATAAAAATAAAAAAATTATAACTGGTATCATTGTGAAATTACTGGTAGGGTTAAATAAGACTGTTAATTATTTTTTCAAATATTTAGATTTAAAGCAGCTTTGGATTAGATTTTTAAAAAAGTGGATAATTTCTGTATAACGGATTTCGTTATCTGGATTAAGGACTTTTAAAGCGTGATTATAAACTAAAAATTGTAGATTTGATAAAACAATTTATTGTATCCACTAACAAGTGTCGTTCTGTACCAGTAGTATACAGCGGGGCAAAACGACAAAATTTGAGAAGAATTAAAATTTTTCATATATTGCACTCCTGTATTAACTGATGAATTTAAAAATTGTATAGTCAAAGACAAATAAGCCTTAACATTTGTCACTAGGATTTTACATTCAAATGTGTCAGTGGCGGATCCAGGGGGGGGGGTATTCTGGGTGTCTGAAGCCCCCCCCGAAATATCTGACTTCATAAAAAACTTGGAACGTGTTTCTTGAATTGTGAAAGGTTTATCTTGATTGAAATTCGGAGCCTCCCCAAAAAAAATATTTTCTGGATTCGCCCCTGAAATGTGTTAAAAAATCTAGAGACAAATGTTAAGGTATACATGATTATGACTGTACATTAAAACGGTAAGGTAAGAAATTAGTCACGTTTTCTCAAAATCCTTTGCAATAGTTCTCATTCGGTCATACACAATTGGCGTAAAAGTGATGTTCTATTAAGGAGGAACATGCGCCAGGTAAAATCCAACATTTTTTAATGCCCTTTGAATATGTTGAAATTATATTAATTCCGCGTTATTTTGGAAAATATAAGAACTTTTTGTATGGAAATTATAAACTTTTACATTAACATTGTATCCTGTGAAACTAACCCAGCAGAATCACATAAATTGAAGATTTCTCTTTGAAAATCCAAGATTAATACTCGAAAAACTGATTATATTGAAGAATGAACATTCTTTGTATGGGCAAAAATAAAAAATTGGAATCTTACCGGCTATTAATATTTATAAAAAATTGTATAGTTGAATAAACCAGCTGTCAACAGAAAACACTAATGAAGTTAGCAGACGCTCCTAACAAGGCTACCAATGAAATCATGCCACTTCAAATACCACAGCAGCTGACCAATACGAAGTCAAGATGCTGTACTTCCGCAACGTTGTCACGTTTCTTGCATTTCTTTATAATTTTGCAATTTATAAAATAACTTATAATATTATAATTTCGAGCAAAAAACGTAAATAACTGTTATTAAGAAGCACTATTTATATCAAAACAACAATTTACGCATTAAATGGTATTAATAGGATTCTTATAATAATTTTTTTAACTTTGTGGCACTAAGTTTCAAGATTTGCAACGTAAGTTAATTAAAAATATTTTGGGTGCCACACCTTTCTTGGATCAATGAAACTCAAAAAAACTAAATGCATCAAACAGCAAGAAATTGTCTGGACTTTCTTGGCCAATCGATTAAAAGACTCAAAACTGCATCGACCAGCAAATAATAATCATGGCTTTCTTGGCCAACCGTTTAAAAAATTTAACATAAGATATAAACATAATATAATCAAGACTTTCTTGACCAACTGATTATAGAATTGAATAGGTCTTTATTCATAAACAAATTCAATTAACATAAGATAGATGATAATCGTGAAACAAAGTGTACCGGAATTTACTCTGCTAGCACGGCTCAACGCATTTTGGTAGAGGGGGTGGTTCATATCGTTAAAGGTTTCTTAATCTAAGAAATAATCACTCAAAAGAATTTATATAAAAAAAAATTTCACAATGCATTTATTCAAAATTGACGAATCTTTATCCTATCCTTCTCTCTATTCTAAAAAGAAGATGCATTTCAGCAATCTTCATAGCGTTACCATACTGCTCACTTCATACGTAACCAGTGGTTACGCATGTAGTACCACGAAGGAATAGTAAGGAGATCTAACTGTCAGTGGAAAAGCCTTTCGAAACTGGCAATAGAAACATTACCGTAAGTACCAGACTTATTCTCAAGGTCTATTCAGAATGGAATGAATTTCGGTGAAGTTCCACGGCCGATTCTACGGCCGCTGCGCGCGCATCGTATTGCCAACTGTCGTGTATTTTTCAATGTTCACGTTCCGTCGTTCCGGTAATCAGAATAAAAATGATGACGGCTATTATTTTGATATATGTCAAATGTCAAAAGTGAGGTTATAAATAGTGCGTGTGTGATTGTTTACATCGTTTACATATTTGCAGACCCTTTGTTGGAAGATGATCGATTAATTATCAGTGTAGTCGTATAGTGTACTATATATTACTAATACACTATAGTTTATATATATATATATATATATATAAACTATAGTGTATTATATATTACTAAAAATACATTTTGCATTATTCACTAATCTATTTCAAATATGTATTATGTATTTTGCATTTTTCACTTTAAATAGAAGATAGTAAAGGACCTATTTTTCATTTTACATTATAAATATATTTTGAGAACCATTTTACCCAGCTCTGGATTTCAGACATGTCCTGTCTTACAAAAAATTGCCTAGTGGAGTCACTAGCCTTAGTCTTTGGGATATGGGAAATGAGACACTAAATTGCGTTCTAAAATTTAATTTGAGTAGTAATTTTGAAAAAAAGCTAAGTCGGTAAGGTAGGGATCGGATTTTTTTTCAAAATTACTACTCAAATTAAATTTTAGAACGCAATTTATTTAGTGTCTCATTTCCCATATTCCAAAGTTTGAAAGCGATATATCATTTCGTTTGGCCGTGGTGACTTCGAAAAAAAAATTTTCACAAACCACGGGCAGAGCATGCCCTTAATGTATAATTAATCATACAATTAATTTTATTGAAAAATACGCCAACAAGAGACATTACTTCTTAAGCAGTTAATATATATGACTTTATTTATACAATTATCTATGTTTGTGTCGGGAGGAATAAATGCGTTTTAACAAATCACGTTTTAAAAATATATTTTCTCGGCCTTTTTCATATATCATCATCACGTTTTATAAAATAAATATAATTTAATATAATACTTAAAGACAATTAAGTATTAAGACAGATTAAGAAGTATTAAGTATTTAAGAACACTTTGTTCAGTCTTGTGGTGACTAAAACGAGAACATACTTAAGGATCTAGCTAGTTACCATTTTAACATTGCTCCAAGACATCCAGTACACTATACGACGTTTTATAAAATACAACTGTGGTATTTCAACTTTATTAAGACTACTTAATAAAATTTAAATACAATGAAGCATTAAGACAGATGAATAATATTTAAGAACACTTTTTTCAGTCTTGTGGTGACTAAAACGAGAACACATTTATACATATCTAGTTAACATTTCTGAATTGCTCCATGAGTTCAAGTACAGTTAAAACATACGTGATGCAAAAGTTTTATAAAATTTTATAAAATTCAAATTTGGTATTTCTTTACTAAGCCTACTATAATACTTAAATACAAGTAAGTATTAAAACAGATAAATAATATTGAAGAATACTTTTTCAGTCTTGTGGTAACTAAAACGAGAACATAGTTAAGGATCTAGTTAACATTTCCAAATTCATCCATGAGATCAAGTACTTTCATAAACAATTTTTTATGATCGTTTTTTGATAAACGTAGCCATTGGTTTCTAAATAAATTAAATAATGCATCACCTTCTACAAGGGGAACTTGTTGAATATGCTGCGGTACATGCTGTTGTGCTTTCCTCTATAGAGATTCTGCCTGTAATTGAATCAATTTATAAAATTCTGCACTAATTTCTGTCATATTATTTTTGGTAGTAGCAATTGCTTCCACGATACTTTGCGCCTCTACATTCGTCTTTCTTTTCTTTTCAATTACGAACCTATCTGGTCGTGGAACAACAGTAGATTTCTTGTTTGGCCGTTTAGAAAAAATTTCCATGATTCGAGGATGCCTCCCACGTACTGAAAATTCAGTGAATGGGTTTTTATTTTTTAAGATTAAAATCTCGCGGTTCTCTTTGTCCATTCTGGTTGAAACATCAATCGTAGGTGTCGCATTCGATGATGTGGTATGTGGCACGTTTGGTGTGGAAGACTGAGGATGATGAGGTATTACTCTGGATTCCCAGCCATCTTGGAAGAAATTCGCTACGGTTGAATGAATAATTAAATCACTGGAGTTTGGTGCTGATTGGAGATCGTCATCATCTGAAATGTTTATCACCTCATCTTCATAATTTAATACTTCATGATTCAAGAATAAAGGATAAGGTTTTGCCTCCAACTCAGAAAATCCTATATCATCATTTGAAATTTCGCATTCGCCTTCTACTGAAGTTGATGTAGATGGTCTTGCTGGTGAACAATTTAATGTAGACTGCTGCTTTGCTATTGCTGATGGTGAGTTAGTTAGACTAAATGCGTCAAAAGTACTTCCGATGTGTCAATTGAGGTTAAAGAAGATGTCATGGAACGGGAACAGAAGCGCTGTTGGACAGTGTAATGCACCAACTGATTTTGAAGTAGATGGTGCCGAAGTAGCATTAGTTGACATTTCGTGTTGCAAACGTAGTTTCATCGTTGCAGGTATTTGCAAAAAATTCGATGGAAGCGTGTTAGTAGTTCCTGTTGAAAAACAAATGAGCTAGAATAAATAATTTTTTCACGTTAGATGTTGAAGTGGTTAGTTAAATTGCAAAAAAGAACTTTGTTAGGGCTCTTGCGGTCTCGTGACAAGAGATATGGAGCAATATGATAGAAAGGGACAGGGAAAAGGGTACAGGTGTGGGTTAACTTTGTGCTCCTCTTCATTCGATACAAAATTAGGTTATTCGATTCCATAGTTGGAGAATTATTTGAAAATTACATTTGAGAAAATAAAGAGTATTTTGAAGATTAACGAGAATTATTTGACATAAAATGTTTACTTTTTGAAAATTTAAGTCAATGAAAATTATTTTTAGCAATGTCCCTATGAAATTTGTTTCGAAAAAATTATATATATTAGTCCTCAGGGTTCACCCTATTTCAGATATATTCATAATTTTTTATTATATGTAACACTAACCTTTAAAATGGGAAAGAAAGTTTTCGGTTTCTCTGCAAGTATTTGCAGATTTCTCAACAGCAGTTTCTTTATTAGAGTTGCTTGGTGCGGGTCTAAAATGGAAATAACTGTTTATGAATATGCATTATTGATTACAATCTCATATGCACGTAATTGTGTGCACTTTTTATAGATAAAATTATAATAAAAGATATATAACTTTGCTCTTACAGTCTGGGTTTATAATGTTGTGATAAAAAACTGATGTCGTCATATAAACTCCATGTTGAACTAGTTCCTTTCTTCAGTTTTCTAAAGAAGTTGTTTCGCAATTGGTTCCATCTATTTTGGGGATCTGTGAATTAAAACTATAATTGCTTAATTTTTTCTGCTTTTTGTTTTCAATATTTCTTTTGCTTTTTTTACGGCCAAATGAGGCCGGCCGCACGGATTACGAAACTTCATGACACCCGAAAAGAAAAATCAAATTGATTATTGTTCTGTAGGGTTGTCATTTTTTCAGGAACTATAGGATTTTTCATGTTGAGTAGAAAATAATAAAATGTCGCACTTCTAAAAAAATAATGTTTTTTTTTTCGGAAATTGGGCTATAAATCAGTAAATAATGAATGGAAAAAAATATTCTACTTCCTACCACCTCGAAAAATTTGAGAATCAAAAATCCACAAGCCTGCCTCGTCCAAAAATAACACGACGATTTCCCGGAGGATTTTTTCAATACGAATTTAATGGAAAACAAATTAAACATTTTGTACTTACTTGCAATGGGAACATTCAATTGGTGTAGAATGTAACCTATTTGTTGCCACACTTCATCCAACATTTGTTTAGAAAAATCTTTCCTAATCTTCTTGTCATATAGTCAACGGTTAGCCTCTACAAGCTTCAGCAATTCTTTTGACATTTGACATATATCAAAACAATAGCCGCCATTATTTTTATTCTGATTACTGGAACGATGGAACGTGAGCATTGAAAAATACACGACAGTTGGCAATACGAAATTCATTCCATTTTGGACAGACCTTCACGAGAAGTGCCCGGTTGGCGACGTGACAAGTATATGTATAACCTTTACAAGAAAGTCAAAATGTGGGGAAATTTAAAAATGTAAACAAAGTAAACGAAAATCGTGCTTAGCAGAAAACATTATAAATTATAAATTGAACTAGCAAAAATAACGCGCGCGCTACGCGCGCGATTCGTTTCTTACAGATATAACACTTCTAATTGAATAATTTTAAATATTATTTATTCATAATATATTTCAACATTGTAAGTATTAATTAATAATTAATTAATTAATTAAACACAATTATTATATAATTATTTTTTAACAGGTAAAAGCATTTTAAATCCGCTTAAAATTTCAGTAAAAGAAAGTATTCTTCCCCCAGGAACACGTTTCAATCCTGACATTCCTGCTACTAAAATGTAGACCGTGTCATCTGAAAAAATATACATATAAAATAAGAAGAATAAACCAACAGAAATGAAACATATATCACTGTTCAGTGATATACTTCACTCAAAATGAATTAGATTCATACTCTGTTCGTACTAAAGTGAAATAGGATAATTTAAATTAAATATTTACAATAGTTTTTTACGATTCCAATAACTATCGATATCACTACAATTAAGGTCCGACATTATTCCTGAACTTGAATTTCTTCAAATTTTCAAAAAGTCTAGAAATAAAAGTTTTTCGTAAAAAAATTTAATGTTTCCACGCATTAAGATTCAAAGAAAAAATATTTTTCTTCCTCATAGAAGAAGTTTTGTAGTGGTAACAAAATCCAGTTTCTAATAAAATTTGTTTTCAATATCATTCAATGGGAATATATCTAATGTGACGTCTCGAAAAATTGTCTAAGCATATTAGCTTTTAATTATCCCTCAATATCTGAAGAACGCGTACAGATAAATTGAAATACAAAGTTGAATTTCTTACAAGGGTTTAACAAAATATTTTATTTTAAAAGTTTTATATACTCTTATAATTATAATTTTAGTAAAATTAATTTTTCAACTATAAGTTCTCAAATAATTAAAATTTAAAGCTGATGTATAAGAAAAATACAGATTCCTTGTTTCGAGACGAATAGATCGTCTTGACATTATAATTATAACATTTGAATGATTGAGTAATTAATTACACGGAAAGACTTTCTTTATCAATAAATGGTAAAAGTATATCAAACTTTAGTATTCTACAATATCAAAGCACTGTGAAAAGTGACTTTGCATCAAAAATTGATATAGTGGTTTTCAATCGTTTGAATACGACATTAATATAATGAATTCCAGAAACTAAAATAATCTTTTGAAACTTTCGTACAAGCAATATGAGCATTTGAAATCCACTATACGAAAAATTATGACTTATCGTTAGAAAGAATCAGTGGAGGAAAAAAAGGGGTAAACACGACTAACACAGAGGCATTGGGACCAATCCTGACGCGCATATACACACAAACACAGATATCACGCAGTACATTCTTAGCTTAAACCTAACGCCTATTTTAACTTATTCATATCTAACATATCTATATAAATGCTCGCACGCGCACGTAACGCAGAAATAATACATAGCTAAGTGTATCTAAAAATCGCTTTTATAGTAAATGTAAAATATAATGCTTCTTTTGAGAAAAAAGTCCATGCGATCCTATAGAGAAAAATATAAATTAACGTTCGTGTACTGACACGAACGCGTTCGGCAAAAATCGAGATGGTTCGGGTATACTAAGGGTATGCCTATATATGTCGTAGGCGAATAGAAGAATCCGGCGTTTTATAAAATGCCTAGGCGTTTTATGAAACGCCGGCGAATAGAAGAGTGACCCTGCGAAACTGACCATTCCTCTAAACGCCTAGACGTTTTATAAAATGCCGGCGAATAAAAGACTGCTCGATCGTCAATGCCAAATCCTCCTATTCGCTTAGATTAATTAATAATAATACATAGAAAAAAATTGAAATTGTAATTGTATTGAAATTAATTAATAATTGCAACAAAAATTGTAATTATAATCGAAATAATTAATGTAAAATTTTTTTATTTGTATTTTTACCTACAAGGAAAGAATGTCACATTAATAAAATTGAAATTATACTCGAAGTAATTAATAATTACAAAAGATATAATTATACTCCAAACAATTAAAAATTAGAATATGATATTGATTTACAAAATCACAATAATTATTTATATCATATGCATAAATAATATCACTCGAGAATGATACACTTATCCTATAAGTTTATTACAACATGTTGATGAGGCATGGCAGCGAGAATTGCATTTGAACTTATTTTTAAACCAGGAACAACGGTTAGTAGAACATTGCTTAGCTGAAGACATGCAGTTACATGTTTTAAACCTCTGAACTCCAGATTTTGACTGATGAGAAGCAGCTTCTCGTAATAGGGAAGGTACTTGGACACTCCCCGAATTGACTTTTCCACTATAACTTTTCAAATAATCAAAATTAAAAATTATGTAAAGAAAAGAAAGATTCTTGAGATTGAATTCACAGCTAGTTTACTTTGTAATTATTAATTATTTCGATTATAATTGCAATTTTTATTGCAATTATTAATTAATTTGAATACAATTACAATTTCAGTTTTTTTCTATGAATAATTATTAATTAATCTAGGCGAATAGTAGGATTTGACATTGACGATCGAGCAGTCTTCTATTCACTAGCATTTTATAAAACGTCCAGGCGTTTAGAGGAATGGTCAGTTTCGCAGGGTCACTCTTCTATTCGCCGGCGTTTCATAAAACACCTAGGCATTTTATAAAACGCCGGATTCTTATATTCGCCTACGACATAAATATACAGAATGAAACGATACTATTCGAAAAATCAAGATTTCTAGAAAGGAACGCAGGTTCCTGGCATGTTCATATTCATAATGTCAATTTCTCGAATATAAGTTTTACAGATTATGATATTCATTTTCTCTCTTATTAAAATTATGTTTAGATAAATTAGTAAGCACCATGTCGTTTTTTAATACGATTACTTGCTGAAATACAGATTCATAATATTTCGTATTCCAAATACCAATCTTAAGACTAAACTTATTAAAGACTAGTATGAAAGTTTTAAACATCCGTATTGTAATATGAATAATTATTCATATTACAGGAAATAGAAACGGAGTTCTATAACAAAATAATATCACACTGGGAAACCCCTAGAATATTGTTAACAGACAATGGGACGGAATTTGTTAACAAAACGTTTAGGAAGTTGGCTGAAAAATACGGGATTAGACACGTAACCACACCAAGGTATTACCCCAAGCGAATTTAGATGATGATCACGCGTCATGGGACGAATATTTAGTTGATATCAAATACGCGATGAACTCAAGTAAAAATGCGTCAACAAGGTTTACGCCAGCGTTCATAAACTTAGGTAGGGAATTGCACAGCAATCGTTAAAAGCTGAAATTGAAGATACGGATGAGGTGGAATTTCAGAAAGTAGATAAGTGGACGGATAGATGGCGAAGTTTTCAAGTATTGAAAGAAGAAGTTCAGAAGAACTTAGATAACGCGAACCAGAGACAGGCAGGATACTACAACCTTCGAAGGAGTCCGCAAGAATTTAATGTAGGGGATAGAGTTCTTAAAACAGTCAATAAATTGTCTAATAAAGCGGAAAGTAAAGCGGGTAAATTGTTTGATAAGTATGAAGGAACATTTATAATTAAAAAGAAATTATCTCCAACAATGTATGAATTAAAAGATTTGAAGGGAAAGAGTATCGGTAATTGGAATGCCAATGATGATAAATTGGAAAAAAAGCATAGATAATGCTCAAGTAGAAAAAGAACCACTAGGAAATAAAGTAAAGTGAAATAGAAAAAGAAGCAGTAGAAAATAAAGAGATAAGGGAAAAGAGAACCGTATAGGAAGAGAGTGAAAGAGCAAAAAATTAAGGTAAAGGTAAATACTCTGACGGACTCCAATTTGAAACTCTGACGCAAAACTCTAATACGAAACTGACTCTAAAACCGAGGAAAAAACTCAAGACTCTAAAACTCCAAACAAAACAAGAATCATTTGTTTTTTCCAGATGGATAACACTAATAGTGCAACCCGTGCCGCAATGTGCGAATGGAGGAGAAACTCCTAGAGAATTTGAACCACTGCAAGGTCTGGCAGTGGTTAGGAAGGCGAAGGCGAGCAAGCCGAGCTTAAGAGGAGCAGGTTGCTAAAAAGGGCCAGGAGAGTCAGAGAAGCTCAGCAAGAGCTGTGGCTCTAAAAGACAAATTGACCCAAAGGAGTTTTTTACTCAAAGGTTTCTCCAACTCCACTCTAACATTGGACAAATGGAAAAAAAAGAACAACGGATAAAGTTGACTGAATTACTCGGACTCCCGACCCATAAATTTTTGTTTGTTTTGTTTTTAAGATAGAAAAAACCAAAATTGGAGAAGGATAGAAAGAACCAAGGTTGGAAAAAGATAAAGAGAACCAAGGATGGAAATAAAGAAAAAAGAAGAATTATCGAAACTAACAGTAGAATAGGGGCAAAAAGTTGCCAATTTTGTAAAAAGATAATACCTAAAGAATTGTATATATTTCACGATAGTTTCTGTAACGATAGACCGTATAGGTATAAGCAGAATTTCACAAGTCCTAGCTATGATAGAAGTAGTTATGTGAGAGAGAATTGGGAGAAAATTAATTTAAAATATCAGGAAATAATTAAAATAGAAATAAAGTCTATTAGAAAGAGTAGATGGGACGTTAGAAGCCCTGTAAAAGAGGGAGAAAATTTGGATTATGAAATGGAATTGGCGTTGCTAGAAGAAGTTTCGGTCATGGACCCAAACTCCCACATGCGGGGGGGGGGTGTAACATGGCTGTTACTTGGGTTGTCGGCCTACAGGCGTAGGGACGGAGGCACGAGCTGGCTAGCAGAGGTGCTGTGAGACGTAGGTCGGCTACCTCGCTCTCTCTGGGTAGACAGCGGTCTTGTCAGACGTGTCTGTAGTGGAAAGTATCGTCTCGTCTGTTGTTGAGCCGCGGCTAGTTTTTTACTAAAAGCCTTTTTCGCGCTGGTACGCCGACGATTAATTGTTTTTCCGGGCAGGAGCCCATTAATTAAGTGGTAATTACATTCTTTAATTTTGCTTAATCGTCCCAGATTATATTATATAGCATAACAATACTTTTCAATATTGCTTCCTCATAGAGGAAGCTTTGTTTTCGATACATTTTCTAATATTTTTAAAATCGTTTAATTAAACTTTCCTCACGTGATAAATGTCTAATACAACATTCTAATCAATTTTCCGTGTGTGTGTGTGTGTGTGTGTGTGTGTGTGTGTGTGTGTGTGTGTGTGTGTGTGTGTGTGTGTGTGTGTGTGTGTGTGTGTGTGTGTGTGTGTGTGTGTGTGTGTGTGTGTGTGTGTGTGTGTG
>CAJFCO010018163.1:0-12336 GCA_904066015.1 Synergus gifuensis
ATTCACAGTACTACCCATATGGTAATTTGAATGTGGACATTAATCACGATCAGTTTTCCATATTGTATGAGATGTATGCCAACTTCCAGACAGCCTACTATGGCAAAGAGTCTGAACCAATCTTGATGAAAAGTGAATTCAAACAACACGCTCCTCTAATTGTCATCGATTGCTCGAAACAAAATGAGTTTCTCAAACAAGCCTCAGTAGACGTTCGTGTGGAATTTGAATCTGCAAACAATATTCCCGCTGAAACTGCAGCCTACTATCTCATCATACACGATCGTATTGTACAGTATCAACCCATAAGTGGAGGGGTGAAAAAGTTGATATAAGGTTTGGGTAACTTGAGCTGTTGGTGGTGGTGGTAGGGAAAGAAGGTATATAAACAGACGATTTAAACCTCAAAGTTCAGTTTTCGTCGAGATGGAGTTCATCGTGGACGTGCAAGGCTTCAAAAAGCCCATCAACCAGTTTGTCTTCAAGGAGTTGGCCATAGTTCCTCTTCAGGAAGATGCTCAACCAACGGTATACCTGTTTGAAACACCCAACTACTGGAACACACTACCCGCCAAATACAAGAGTGAGAATCTGTGGCTTACTAGAAATTACCATGGTCTCGAGTGGACATCAGGTGAAATTCCCTATGAAGAAGTACGGCTCATAATTCGAGAAAAGCTAAATAACGCCCGTGCAGTCTACGTCAAGGGGCTAGAAAAGAAAAAATGGATGGAGCAGTATCTTGACAATGTGTGGGATCTTGAAGATTTTGGCTGCCCAGCGCTAAAAAAATTGTGCAATACAGTCTCCATATCCTGCAATAATCATCCTCAGTGCTGGAATTACCAGTGTGCTGTTCGAAATGCATTGGTTCTGATGAATTGGTTCTTGACGCCTCAGGATCAGTCGGTTGACTGATACTGAGGCGTCAAGAACCAATTCTTCAGAATCCGACATCAGTGGAAGTAAAGCTGATGATGATGAGGATGCTGCTGATGATGATGATGATCCAACAAAAAGCATAGATACTCCAGATACCGACTTGAGTAGTGTGATAAAAAGTGTTGACAGTTCCGACACTGTTATGAGTAACACTACTCTGAAAGACTTTTATAACCGTTGTGAATTCACGTTCTAACTTCTAAGAATAAGATTAAGTTAAGAGTTTACTTTGTATTTTTTAGGTTAAGTTTATTTAATAAACCAGAAATTAAACTTAATACACACATGTCTACATTTACTTAAAACCTATCCAATTTAGTATAAGTTAAATTTCCCGCCAATTTAACGCCATCTACTCACAATATTAGTAGATTATAATTTAGCACGGACATGAACCAGTATTGACTGCTGGGATCTTGTCATAAATTTAAGCAATAGTTTGTAATGTTAGGTTATGTTTATAAATATTAAAAAAAAAGCTAATATACTAAAGTTTTTAGAATAGTCCAGAAGTTTCTAGAATGTTCTAGAAAGTTCTTGAAGATTCAAGATTTTAAAGAAGTTTTGTAAAAGAATAGAGTAGGTAAGTTACCGACCACTGAGACAGTGGCGCCATCTGTTGACAGCAGTTGGAACCAGGTGATCGTTATCATGACCTGTAAATTATCGACAGTGGCTACTGGAATCGGAAAATTACTCGCTCGGTCGGTAAAACAGTGACCTGTAAAATTAAAGACCGCGGGTTGGTAAATTACCGACAGTGGTATGGGTAAATTACCGACAGCGATGGTGGCGCCATCTAGCGGCGGCGCAAGGAACTACGTAGGTGTCCTCGAACCCGTCTAGGTATACTACTAACACATATTATTCTAATCATACCTCTAACGTATATAACGCTGAAAAATCCGCATCTATAGGGTTACTAACCCGCGCGCATCGAGTTTGCTGTCCAACGCTTAGTCCACTGATCTAGCGACACTTCCGCGCTTATCTCTTTGAATATCCTATTTCCTATCCCTTTTTATCTCTTGTCTATTCCCGTCTATCTCTTTTTATCTCCATCTGAATGCACATCAACACCTATCTCATTCAATCTCCACTTCTCTATCTCTTTCCATCTTTTATCTATCCCCGTCTATCTCTTTCTATCTCTTTGCCAATCACCATTCTCTCCTATCTCTTTCAATCCCCTCTTCTCGATCTCTTTCTATCTCTGTATATACCTGTCTATAACTTTCTATCTCCTTTTCAATCTAAATTCGCTTTTATCTCTTTTAATCTACAGTTCTCTATTCCTTTCTATCTCCATTTCAATTCACATCCACGCTCATCTTTTTGAATCTCCTCTTTTCTATCCTTTTCTAAATCCATTTCTATCCTTTTTCTAAATAAATTTTCTAAATAAATTTGAATAGAAGAGTATTGAAGCAAAGAGGAAGACATTCAAGAAGATAAGTTTAGAAATAGGCTGGGACAGAAATCAGGGGATTGAAACACATAGCAGTAAATTTCGATTGACAAGGAAATAGAAAGAGATAGATGAGGATACGGGAGAGATTGAAAGGTATAGAAAAGTGGAGATTAGAGATTTTGAGAGAGAGAAAGAGGAAGATTTGAGCGAATTTTGATTGACAACAAGATAGAAAGATATAGACGATAATAGGAGAGAGATAGACAGGAATAAAGAAGTGGGCATTAAATAAGATAAGAGCAAATTGTGATTGACAAGGAGACAGAAAGAGATAGACAAGAATATACGAGAAATAGGAAGAAATATTGATGTGGGTATTGAAAGAGATAGGCGTGGATGTGGGTTGAAATGGAGATAGAAAGGGAAAGAAAACTGGAGATTAAAAGCGAATTGAGATTGATAAGGAGATAGAAAGGGATAGCCAGATATATACAGAGGTAGAAAGAGATAGAGAAGTGGGGATTGAAACAGATAGGAGAGAACGATGAATGACAAGGAGATGGAAAGAGATAGACGGGGTTGAAAAACAGATAGAAACAGATAAAGAAGTGGGGATTGAAAGAGATAGGCGTTGATGTGTCTTGAGATGGAGATAGAAAGAGATAGACAAGAGATAGAAAAGAGGAAATTCAAAGATGTAGATGTAGATTTAAATGGAGATAGAAAGAGATAGAGAAGTATGGATTGAAAGAGATAGGAGAGAACGATGACTGACAAGGAGATAAAAAGCGATAGACGGAGTTGGACAAAAGATAGAAAGAGATAAAGAAGTGGAGATTGAGAGAGATAGACGTTGATGTGGATTGAGATGGAGATAGAAAGAGATAGACAAGAGATATAAAAGAGGAGATTCAAAGAGATAAGCGTGGTGTGGATTGATTTGGAGATAGAAAGAGGTAGACGGGGATAGACGAGAGATAGAAAGGGATAAAAAATCTTTATCCCTTTCTATATTTGAGATACAAGGAGATGGAAAGGGAGAGGATTTCTATCTCTTTACTTCCAACAGGGTAGCGCAGCTTGCCCACACTTGCGGAGTATCCATGTGAAACTAACACCACAATTGTGATACTCCCTAGTATGCACGTGACACTAACACTACAATCGTGATACCACGCTTTCTCAACGATATGCACTAACACTATAATCGTGATACTCCTTAAGATCCAGGGTGACTATATAAACAGCAGTTCCCTCAGAGAAAATCAATCTTGAAAAACCCGGTTCGAATGTGCAGTTCTACAAGTAAATCTTGTGCCCCGAAAAGTCTACATTCAGAGTGAAGAGTGAAATGTGAAAGAGTAGAGTGTAAAAAGTTCTTTTGAGCAAAAATGATTTTTAATTTAAATAAACACGAATTCTATTTTTTTCAACACATTTATTTTATATATTACTTAATTTATAGTACAGATGTTAATATTTTTACACATAATCGAACTCTACATTATTATAAGCTCCTCCTAGGTACTTTATTAGCAACTACTTCGAGACGGCGGCTTCTTGCATCTTCTCCAACATCGTAGTATCTGCATCGAAAACCTTCAAGAGTCTTCCTGGTAAAAATACGGTGAAACTCTCCTCCACTTCTGCTACGATCCTGGCACCATATTTCGTCAGGACTCTACAGATATTCGTCACAACATACGGCTGATTAAGAGTCATCTTAGACATCGGCTTCGTGGGAAGGAATCTCTCCAGATGACCAACCTTATTGAGCTGCGTTAGGTCCATTTTACTGTTCTGGAAGACGGTTCTGCTGAAGTGTTGAAGATGCTGTTGATGCTTCCACAGGCTTCGAAGATGCTTGAATGAAGTAATTTCTCCGAAGACCTGCTTTTAAAGGTAAATTCCCCACCAACTCAACCTCAAGTTCCTCCCACCACAACCCAAAATTCCGCGCATGCGTAAAGATAATAAAGGTGGCGCTCCCTAAAAAAGCGACTTGGAACTAACTTAAGAATTAAAATCGAATATGGTTTTAATTTAATAGGATAGGTATTTTAGATATAAAATTATCTTATTTATTCATAAAACCTTAAACTAATTTTTACAAAATGCGGTCTAAATTATTATAAAATTCTTTTAAAGTATAGTTAGTATCTACTTCATCTACATCATTTAGAGAAGGCTTATGCATAGTATGTAGAATCCAAGTTTTGAGGGCCATCACATTTTGTACTGCACAATGGCTCGTATGAAAAGTGTGATAACTACATGAATTTACAGATCCCTTGTTCATTTTCTTCAATGCAGTGCAGTCAAAGTCATCCAAATCTTGGATATTGATTATAAAATTTTCAAGAAATTTTTCCTTTTGAAGACCTTTAATATAGATTGTGCGAGCACCAGCTAATATTTCTATAACTATGTTTCTGACTTCTTCGTAGGGTATATCTCCAACATTCCAGTCAATTCACAAAGGAAGACTAGTGATTGAGCATCTTCCTCGAGAGGTAGTATGGCCAACTCCTTGAAGACAAAGTCGTTGTAGGGTCCTTGAAGCCTTGGATGTCTACCATGAACTCCATATCGCCTGAAAATGCTTTTGATTGATTCAGCCTTTTTATACCCTCCAAACCATTTAATATTACCCCCACCACTCAATATTAACCCCACCACCTCATATTAGTTTCTTTACAGCGCCACTAATGAGCATGAATTGAACTATTTTATCATGAATAATTAGACAATAGGCTGCTGTATTAGCTGGGAAATTATTACTTGATTCAAATTCTAGTCTTATATCGACTGAAGTCTGTTTTAAGAACTCATTTTGTTTTGAGCAATCAATTACAATGAGTGGAATACGCAACGTATTGTTGTTGGGCATAATAATTATTATAATATCTTTAGTTTCGAAATTCTTTTCTAAATATTTTTCTATATCTTCAATTTTATAGCTATCTGGGGGTATAATTACCACCTCATCATCAATATAAAATTAATTCTTTCCTACATCAACGTGTAACATGGCTGTTACGTGAATTGCCTACGTGCAGGCGAAGGGGCGGGGGCACGCCGACGAGCAGCGATGCTGCGAGTCGTCGGTCGGCTACCCCGCGCTCTTGCCGTTTAGACAGCAAACTGAACGGACGTACCGATAAACCTCTCTCTCTCTAATCTAATCTTTTGAGTGAGCCTCGCTGGCTACTTAGTTTTCGTGGTGTTGCTTGAGTTTGTTCTGCCGGCTTTGACATCTGATTGTTTGTAAGTAAAATATAGTTTTATTTCATATCCACTTGTGTCTTTGTTTCTAACTCCCAGCTGGTAATTTTCCTAATTCCCCTCCCCCATTTGTAATAATCGCACCAGATTATACTTGGCGCCCAACGTGGGGCTCGAACCCACGACCCTGAGATTAAGAGTCTCATGCTCTACCGACTGAGGAATAGAATTGAACGTGAGTAGTGGAATTGAATTGAACGTGAGTAGTGCAATCAGACCTAGAGCATAATTTTTGTTTGGTGAAAGTTCTATTGATGGAAAATATTCCGCTTCAAGTATAGATGAGTTGCCTGAAATAGTCAGAGTCTATCTGTATACTGATTCAAAATGCAAGCAATTACTTGCACTTATATAGACAATATTTACTCTTTATTTTAAGCTCTCCACGTAGGAATTTAAGACATAAATGACCACACTGAAATGTATCATAATCTTGATATCTGTCATGATTATATTTTATGAAGCTACTAATACCCAGATACTTGACAAGTTCTTTTGGTGATTGAAGATTACCAAAACTGTCAAAGTACAATATTTCCATACCATTCTTTTTAAATGCTACCCAATATGTACCAGGGTCATCTTTATCATCAAGATTAATAATGGCAGATTCATTTTTATGAGAACCATTGATAGGTAATTCATTCCGCATAAAGACTCCACGAAAATATGGAATCTTTAGAATCTTGGCATAATTGAGTATATCAAAATCAGTTAAGGCACGATGTGGTAGCTTCACTTCAAGTCTTTTTAATTTTTAATTTACGTTTCTGCGATTGAAGACCTTTACCTTGATAACAAGGATTGAGATAAAGCCCTAAACCTTGTCGATAGGGTTTCAAGTATAGTCCTTTTCCAAGAGCTAACTCCTCCATTGCTCTATTATGGCGTTGAGTTTCTTGAAGTTTCTGTTTGGCGCTGAGTCCAGCGAAAATTGGAATTAGTGATAAAATACCACCAATTTTTGAGGGTAAACGTAGAATACGAGATGCTTTCACCTTATCTCTACCTCCAGCCTTTCTAACAGCTTTTCGAGCACCCTCAACAGAAGCTTTGATGGTGACTTCAGCATCGTTACTAGGAATCATGGATTTTTAGCTGCATCCACAATCTTCCTTAAAACTACTTGTTTCTTTGAAGTTTTATTCTTCTCAGAAATCTTTTTAATTCCCCCACTCCTCTTCTTCAAACTCATTCCAAGTTTTGATTCAACTTTCATGATGTTAGTTATAGCTAATGAAGCTGATTTTTCTCCAATACCAGAGTTTTTAGATGAAACACGTTGCCAAGCTTTTTCAGCAAGTGTTCTATCTGCGACGTTTCACGCTTCAATATTCTCTCGATTTTTTGAGTAGGCAATATCGTGCTCCTTACAAGCAGCATCAAATGGATTCATACCTGGATCACCTCTATCTAATCGCTTAGCCAGCTTAGTACCAGGACCACAATACTGATATCCTGGTAAATGTAGCTCGAAAGGTAACTTATTGGTAATACTATCAATAAGACCTTTACCTCGTTTTTTTATAACCTTTTCTCTGCTGTGTGCAAGCATTTCTTACTCTAGGAAGATTAGTGTTTTCGTGCAGTTTTTTGTGGACAATCAAATTGTGGTAAAACAAATGTAATGCTTTCTCTAATTTTACATCCAAATGGTCTCAGATTTGAAAATAGGTATCTCTACTCAAAATCTCTACATCAGCTGAAGTATAAATTCTTGGAAAAAATACTGAAAAATGTAGATGGTGTAGAGTATTTTCCATTTAGTGAACGTGAACAAGTAGATTCACCTAATAAAGCTAAACACAATTCTATCTTTATATTTGATGACACTGCATGTGAAAAGCAAGACAATGTTAGAGCCTTCTTTTGCATGGGTAGACATGTCAGTGTTGACTGTTTTTACCTATGTCAGACTTATGCTCGTATTCCTAAATATTTAGTTAGAGATAATGTTAATTTATTAGTTCTTTTTCGACAAAATGATAAAAATCTCAAACATGTATATGAAGATCATGTAAATACTGATATGACATACAGTAAGTTTAGAGATATATGCTCAGCATGTTGGAATACTGATAAATATGGATTTTTATTTATCGATAAAGATAGTAATTTAAATCAAGGTAGATATAGAAGCGGAATCCATTATTTCATTATTCTATAAATACAAGAGGTTGACTGAGAATAAAGTTAGTTTAATCTAAGCCATTGAGGAATAAACATGTTTCGAAAGGAAAGAGATGTACTCAGTCAAATAGCGAAAGATAGCGATGCAATTAGAAGGAAACATCGTACAGTCTGTTCAACAAGAGCGTGTGGTCTGTATTTTTAAAACTAATAGAGATATTTGAACGATCTTTTTTAAATGAAAGTACTTTCAAAGTACTAATACGCAATCACTTAGTAAATGGTCCAGTCTCCATCGTTGTCCAGAATGACCTGGCACCTTCTTGGCATACTTTCAACTAATTTTTCGGCATAGTTCGTTGGTAAATCTAGCCATAACTTTTTAATTCTTTGTGACAGCTGTTTTAGGGTGAAGACACGTTTTCCGGCAAGTTTCCTCTTCAAGATACTCCTAACGTTTTCGATTGGATTTGCATCTGGGAATTGTGATGGCCAGTCCAAGGTCGTGATGTCATTTTCCTCTTTCCAAGCGCTGCAGAGATGGTTTCGATGTTTTAGGTCGTTATCCTCTTGCAAAATCCAATCGGCATTATCGGCTCCAAATATCTTTTTAGCAGACCTTAGAAGACTACCTTGGTATATCTGCAACATTTTCCGAGCGATGAGGTTCTCAGTGAAGAGCTCCAAACATCCAAAACCGCGCTCAGAGAAGGATCCCCAACCATGGATCTTCACTGGGAGATTGATGGTCCGCTGGAGAAATCTACTGCCAGTCGTAGACCAGGCATACTTAATGGGAACCCATGCCCAGAACGACGCTTCGTCAGAAAAAATAACGTTCGACCAGTCCCAGTCGAGATTTTCAGCAGCCCATGCCTTCCGTTTTTCGATATGGGTTTCTGAGAGTAGGGGTTTTTGCCTCGTGCTATGGTACTGCATCTTCAATTCGGCCAATCGCTGTCGTATGGTGTTGATACAAATTGTACTCCCTTCTTGGCTAGTATAGCCTTGGCATCACGCAAACTGAGAGTGGGGGTACGCTTGAATAGCTACACGATCGCTTTGTCCTCTTTGCTGGTTGTTGAATGCATTTTTCCTCTTTCAGGAAGATCGTCGACAGTTCCACTGACTTTATATCGCTCAACTCACTTCATAATGAACGACTGTGACTTTCTTAAGTATTTAGCAGCCGCTGCGACGGACATTTTTGATCCTTTTGGATGGGAACACAAGAAGACGGCTTCAAAACGTTTAGCGTAAACAGAACTCATTATCGTTCGCGTGCGTTCTCTCGGACGGTTCGAGTGATACTGAAGCGGTATCATAAACGCGTATTAGTCCTTTGACCGTACTTTAATTAAAAAAAAAGAAACATTCAAAAATTTCCAATAGTTTTAAAAATACAGACCACACGCTCCTGTTGAACAGACTGTATGCTAAAGTTGGGTAAAGAGGCTATAGAAAGTCTTTTAAGTGAGACTTCTAAACCTTGAGTTACACGACTGCAAAAGTTATTATGTGTGTCTAATGTAACTATAAATAAAAATAAATTTATTACTAATAAAATTGAAATGGAAGAAAAACAAGAAAATGCAGAAGATAATGATAATTTTTCTTTCACGACTGCTATTGTTGATGATGAAGAATACGCTACTTCTCATGATACAACTATTATTGAAAAAATCTGCCCGCCTCGCGGGCACATTCTCATCGTGAGCTTGTGCCCTTCGTGAAGCTTGTGCTTTACAGGACGCTTGAACCTACATGTTTTTTTTTTAATTTAATTAAATTATATATTTTTTATATATAATTTATATTTTTATATTTTAATTTATTTTTTTGTATTTGTAATTTATATTATTATATATATTTTAAAATTTAATTAAATTAAATTAAATTAAATTAAATTTAAATTAAATGCAATTACAGCTTTGAATGCAAAAGTTAACTGTTTAACAATATTTTTCACGATTAAAACGAAAACTACTCATCCTATTGAAAAATGGCCAAAGCAGAACTTGTAGATCTTTCTAGGGCCAATAATTATGTTTCTTATCATTTTCTCTGCATCTCGCGTTATTTGGCTCAAAATTTGAATTTTCGATTTCTTAAGGGAATTTAAAAAGTTGTTATGCCGTTCCTATATGGCGTTCAAAAAGAAACATTTTTCATTTTTAGACTTTTTTCATATCATGCGTTGTTTGGCTTCTAATTTAAGTTTTCTTTCATTTTTTTAGATTTTCAAAATGTTATAATATGTCTTTCAATTTTTCTTTATCCAAAAAAGTCATTAAGAAAAATTGTTCGACTTTTTGGGTACTACGAACATACATCACTAGAATTTTTAGATTAAAAAAAAGTGGTTTCAAAATTTTTCAAAATGCTCCAACTTTTTGAATTTTTATCCAAAATGACTGGCCAACGAACTTGTCCTTCATTTTAGAACACTAAAAGAGTATACCAAAGAACAATCCAATCGGTCAATACTTTCGAAAGTTATCGTGCACATAAACTATAAATCTACAGACACACACACAGACGCACACACAGGAACACACGCAGAAAGACACATTCGTAAGAACATGTTTTTTGGGTTCAGGGGGTCCCAAAACGTGTACATTTGATAAAAACTGGGGGGGTCAAATTTTACACAAATCTAATACCTTCTCTGATAAGAATGTCAAAAGTTTTGAAGAAAATGTTCAACCTACTGAGATTTATGAGAAGTTAACTAATAAATTTCTCTTCTTATTAAATAAGAATAGGAAACAATATTTGGATACAATATATGGTGTTCGTAAATTTAGTGTTGGATCGTTTATGATTGGTGACACACCTATAAGTTTTGAAGGTCAATACATCAGTGTTGGTAATAAGATTTATGTGAAAAACAATGGTTTTTTTTAACTTTTGTTCAAACAAAAACCTATTGAAGCATTCAACAGCGCAGATGATCTAGACAAATATAAAGAAATTCTTACTGATACTAATGCTCATAAGAAAAACTATAGTTCATCCGAACCCATAAGTATTGATAAAAGTTTCAAATATAAGAATATAATTCAAAAACTCTTTCCCCAAAAAGAATCATTAAAAGAACGACGATCAAGCAAAGGAGGAAGTTCATTAAAAAAGAATAAACAAAAAAATACTCTTTGCCCCAATTTATGATAGTACCAGAAAATCAAAAACCTGACTACATTTATTGGGATGATCCTAATGAACTAGTTGATCGTCTTCGTCTGCTCATGGCATCTCAATCAGCCAGAAATCCAAGTGATAATAATGAAATAATGTCTATTATTGAGGAATTGCATGAAGCTGAAATCGTATATTAAGAGAATACAACTGATTATAACTTCAGTATCAAAATGAGAATTGACGTGTTTGGACGTCCACTGAAACGGACTTCATCAATAAGCCGACCGATGACTCGCAGCACCGCTGCTTGTCGGCGTGCCCCCGCCCCTTCGCCTGAATACAGGCAACCAACGTAATAGCCATGTTACATGTTGACAAAATGATGCCTACCAAACCAGTGACATATAAGCTGAAAGACTATCAGGTTCAACCGGTAGCTGGAGGATTTTATCAACAGGAACTTTTAAAAGTTAAATATCCAGACGTTTAACTTGTAGAGAAGGTCCTGAAGTGACGTGGAAATAAAATTTATGTCAAACGGCTAGGTTTTTACAGTTCACACAATGATAGAAAACTCAGATCTTTAATTAAGTTAACGTTAAAGTAATGTTAAATTATAGTTAAAGTATATTTAAGTTAACGATAAAGTAATTTTAAAGTATTATAGTTAAAGTATAGTTAAGTTAACATTAAATTAATGTTAAAGTATAGTTAAGTTAACGTTAAAATACTGTTAAAGTATAGTTAAAGTATAATTAAATTAACGTTAAAGTAATGTTAAAGTAATGCTAAAGTATAGTTAAAGTATAGTTAAGTTAACGTTAAAGTGTAGTTAAAGTATAGTTAAGTTAACGTTAAAGTAATGTTAAAGTATAGTTAAAGTATAGTTAAGTTAACATTAAAGTAATATTAAAGTATAGTTAAACTAATGTTAAAACTTAAATAATATGAGAGGTTGTATTAAATAAAAAACAAATGATACTTCAAATCAATCTCATTTATTTTATAATATTTGTAAATTACCTATAATATTTATTCCGAGGATGTTTTGACACTTTCCCCTCGTTTTGAATCCTAAATTCGAGTTGAATTTCAAAGACTCAACTCGATCGGACTTCATAGTGGCCGTCAAGCACTATGAAATCGATTTCAAACTTGTCTTTTTTCTCATTATTCTTGAGAACTAGTTTTTCAGACATATTTTTTATTATTTATTCCGAGGATGTTTTGACACTTTCCCCTCGTTTCGAATCCTAAATACGAGTTGGATTTCCAAGGCTCAACTCGATCGGACTTTATAGTGGCCGTCAAGCACCATGAAAACGATTTCAAACTTATCTTTTTTCTCATTATTTTTGAGAACCAGTTTTTAAGACAAGTTTTTTATTATTTATTCCGAGGATGTTTTGACACTTTCCCCTCGTTTC
>CAJFCO010018163.1:12346-25880 GCA_904066015.1 Synergus gifuensis
AAATCCTGAATTCGAGTTGGATTTCAAAAGCTCAACTCGATCGGACTTCATGGTGGCCGTCGAGCACCATTGAAACTATTTCAAACTTGTCTTTTTTCTCATTATTCTTGAGAACCAGTTTTCCAGATAAGTTTTTTATTATTTATTCAGAGGTTGTTTTGACACTTTCCCCTCGTTTCGAATCCTAAATACGAGTTGGATTTCCAAGGCTCAACTCGATCGGACTTTATAGTGGCCGTCAAGCACCATGAAAACGATTTCAAACTTATCTTTTTTCTCATTATTTTTGAGAACCAGTTTTTAAGACAAGTTTTTTATTATTTATTCCGAGGATGTTTTGACACTTTTCCCTCGTTTCGAATCATGAATTTGAGTTGGATTTCAAAAGCTATACTTACATAATAAAAACCTTGTCTCGAAAACTGGTACTCAAGAATAATGAGAAAAAAGACAAGTTTGAAATCGTTTTCATGGTTCTCGACGGCCACTGTGAAGTCCAATCGAGTTGAGCTTTTGAAATCAAAACTCGAATTCAGAATTCGAAACGAGGGGAAGTGTCAAAACATCCTCTGAGTAAATAATAAAAAATTTGTCTGGAAAACTGGACCTCAAGAATAATGAGAAAAAAGAGAATTTTCAAATCGTTTTCATGGTGCTCGACGGCCACTATGAAGTCCGATCGAGGTGAACTTTTGAAATCCAACTCGAATTCAGGATTCGAAACGAGGGGAAAGTGTCAAAACATTCTCTGAATACAAGGTCTAGAATAATGTAACCGGAATTTCCCTATACATGGTGCTTGCCATTAGTTTAGGGACCGTATGACCGCTTCTGCTGCGCCATCTTCTCCCTCTAGGAGCAGAGAAAGATTTTTACTAGAAAACAACCCAAGTTCGACATACCAGTGAATGTACGACAAGTTTCAACATGTCGAGTTTTGTGCCTACAAATTACGATTTGCGGACATCATTCGTTTTTTGTTACCACTTAAATAAAACTGCTGCAGAATCGCATCGGATGCTTGTTGACGCATACGGTGACCATTCTCTGGGCAAAACACAGTGTTTTTAGTGGTTTAAAAAATTGGAAAGTGGTAATTTTGATGTGACGAACGAAGATCGTGGAAAACTACTGAAAAAGTTCAAAGACGATGAATTGCAAGCCTTACTCGATGAAGATGATTCTCAAACTCAACAAACACTCGTGGATCAGCTAAATGTATCGCAGAAAGCCGTCTTCCTTAATTGAAAGCAATGGGAAAAATTCAGAAAGTCGGAAAATGGGTTCTGCATGAACTCAAAGAAAGGCAGCAAGAAAATCGGAAAATCACCTGACAAATTCTTCTCTATAGATTCAAACGGAAGTCATTTTATATTTTAAAACATAAATATATTTTATATTATTATTTACATTTTATGCTTAAATTAGGAAATATTTAATGGAGTTCGGATGAATGTGAAAAAAAGAACTGGAAATAAAAAAAAATAACAAAAAATATGTACCTGAAGTTCTGATATCATTATTTTATACACTACCGCGCCAGAAATTGTCAGTACGCCCGTTTTTTAGCAGTTGGTTAAAGTTAAGTTCTCTAATTTTTATAATATTAAAATTAAAATTTTTTCTCCAAAATGCCACGAAATCTAATAAAATTCTGCGTCTAATAAGCCAAAAGAGAAGTTAAAATCTGTATTCTAAAAGAAGATATTGCCAAACAAACCTCAAATTTCGAAGTTATCAAGAATGTTAATAAGTCCAAAAATATATATTATTTTTGAGAGCTCTTATTCTCATTTTAAAGATAATTTTTCATAGTTTTTGTGTATGCTATTTAGGGATTTTTGAAATTATTTTCTTAGCTCCTGCCATAGGCTCAAACTTGTACGGAAAATCTCATAAATTTTCAAAAAAAAAATGCTTCATACGTACATAAAAAAAATAAGTAATTAATATTTTGATTGATTTTACTACATTTGATGAAAATATGGTATATTTTGATTTTTAAAAAATTCTTTTAATTGACTATGGATATTTCAATTTTTACGATTTTTTCGTACAAGTTTGAGCCTATGGCCAAGCTAGGAAAATAATTTCAAAAATATCTAAATAGCGTACACAAAAACTATGAAAATTTATCTTTCAAATGAGACCAAGGGCTTTCAGAAATAATAAATATTTTCGAAGTTATTAACATTCTTGAAAACATCGAAATTTCGAAACATCGAAATTTCTTATGCACATAGCCACACGTAGTTTAGCACCAGTGTTGCACACTAACGCCGCAATGCTACTGTCCGCATTGCGCAGTGGACGACTGCGCATTCTAACTTACGGTAGAGTTCGGGAATTTTTGTAGTCCAAGATTCTAAATTCTCTTCGCGGGGGAATAATAAAAACTCTTTTAGAGAGATTGAAATTATTCTGAAAAATCCTGTGAAGAATATCGAAATGTTTTATATTTTCTTCGTAACTTATTCGTTACATTTCATTTTCAACTTTATAAAATCGACTTTCCGTTTTTACTGTGAGTTCGGTAATTATTTTAGAACAGTTTGAGCTATTTTCCTGAAAAGTTATTTGGTATCTAGCAATTTTTTCTCATATCCTCAATCTTGGAAAAATTCGGTAATTCTTTCCGAACAAATTTTTTCCGTTTATCTTCTTCTTTAGGAAGATATTCATTTTTCGAAAAAATTTAACTCTGTGCCCAGATGATTTTTTTTTGGAAACTTCAGGCTATGGTTCTTATCCCAACACCCCCATAAACACATCCAGGCAGTACCAATCATTTCTAATATAAGTAAAGATTCTATGAATATTTCTGGATCTTCTCCTTTAGGAAAATGTTCATTTTTCGAAAAAATGGAACTATGTGCCGGGCTGATTTATTTTGCAGACTTCTGGCTATAAATTCTTATCAAAACAACTCCATAAACACACCCAGGCACTACCAATCATTTCTGAAAAGAAATAAAGACTCTATGAATATTCTTCGATCTTCTCCTTTAGGAAAATGTTCATTTTTCGAAAAAATTGAACTATGTGACCGAATGATTTTTTTGTAGACATTAGGCTATAATAGTATATAGTATATATATATTATAGTATAATATATATATAATATAATATATAATATATATAATATAATATATAGTATAATAATACATTAGGTTGTAACTAGAGCAATCCCCCAAACATACTCAAGCAGTAACAATCATTTAGGATAATAAATAATGACTCTATGAATATTCTTAGATGTTTCTTATAGTATACATTCATAGAGTCTTTACTTCTTATCAGAAATAATTGGTACTGCTTCGATGTGTTTATGGGGGTGTTGAGATACGAACCCATAGCCTGAAGTCTACAAAAAAATCATTCGGGAACAGAGTTCAATTTTTTCGAAAAATGATACTTTTCTCGATTGAGAAGATCGAAGAATATTCACAGAGTCTTTATATCTTATAAGAAATAATTGGTAGTGCCTGTGTGTGTTTATGGGAATATTTTTATAGGAACCCATAGCCTAAAGTCTACAGAAAAAAATCATCCGTGCACAGACTTCAATATTTTCGATAAATGATCATTTTCCTGAATGAGAAAACCGATGAGTATTCACAGTGTCTTTAGATTTTATCAGAAATGATTGGTACTTACATTTATTCGAAGAATTGTATTATTTCTAAAAAATGAGATAGAAAAATATTTACAGAGTCTTTCCAGTTTTCTAGAATTGATTTCTAATGCGTGGGTGGGTTTTATGGAGTGTTAGGGGTAAATTTTATAACCAAAGGTTCCTGTGTTAAAATCATAAACACAATATCTTTGCATTTTGTGGAAATAGCTTTTCTTTGATAATTACAAATTTGGACAAAATCTTCACCAAATCTTCTTTAGCTGTATGTAAATTAAAAATTTTTCTTCATCTATTTTATCAGTCATTATTTTCAATTGAACGTATTTTTCTTCTATTGTCTTCTTTTTTTATATATTTTTTTAGATAATATTTATTTGTTGTTTTTAAAACAATTTATTATAAATTATTAAGAACTCCTACATATGTTCGAATGCTTTTCCTATTCCGAATATGGCGCCAGAAGTCCATTTAAATCGATTCAGTGATCGTTCGAGACACCAGGCGGCGCTGATTGTAATGTTTGTGTTTACTCTTTTTCGGAAAGTTTAAAGTTTGTTTTTTTTGTGTTTTAATAATATTTATTGCGAGTGTTGACGGTTCAGAGGGACTTTCCCCCTCAAAAATGGATTTCGTCTTCCTGGAGGAAAAAAAATTTCCCCCCGATATCCTTTCGGTGATCCAGCATTTGTAATCTAACCTAGAAAACTCACCTCAAAAATTGATTCCAAACGCTGGCGCACAGAAAGGGTATCGGGAGGGAATTTTTTTTCCTCTAGGAAGACGAAACACGTATTTGAGGGGGAAAGTCCCTCAGAAACACCAACACTCGCGACAAACATTATTAAAACACTAAAAAAACAAACTTAAAACTTTCTGAAAAAAAGTAAACACAAACAATACAATCAGCGCCGCCTGGCATCTAGATCGATCACTAAAATCGATTTAAATGGACTTATGGCGCCATATTCAAAACAGAAAAATCTATTAAACATTCGTAGGAGTAATAATTCTTAATAATAAGTTATAATAAATTATTATACAAAACATAACAAATAAATATTATCTCAAAAAAAGTATATAAAAAAAGAAAAGAACGAAAAATACATTCAACGAAAAATACTAACTGATAAAATACATAAATAAAACTTTGCACATTCTCCATTGATTTTTCGATGAAGGTTTATAATTCTGAGTTGATCTGATAACATTCCCTTCAAAACAAAATAAATTACATATAGCTAAAGAAGTTTTGGTAAAGATTTTCCTAACTTATAATTAGCGAAAAATAGAATTTTCCACAAAATGCAAAGTTCTTGTGTGGGAATATCATGTGACGTCATGTCACATATTATAATAGCTTATCAACTAAAAATCAATAATTATATTCATTTAAAAGAGTACGAGCATCCAAGTATTGATCCAATGTCTTATTCAGCGGGTCAAAGAACTAATAAAATTGTTCATCAGCACACTTTGTGTCCGGTACCAAAATAATCATAAATAGTGAATCATAAACATGACAAACCACCCTCTCAAAGGTGTCTTCGAACTTTTTTTATCAAAATAATGATCTCGATTCGTTTCATTTAACTACCAAGCAATAACACGTGCCTTTTGCTATTGGTCAACAGAAACTTAAAGTGTCTTCGAACCCTTTCGCGGACCACAAGTACCCGCATGATTTTCCCAAAATACATGGAATTAGAAGGGTAAAAACCCATTAAACTCTGTATAAAAACCGGCGAATCCGCCACCGAAAGTCAGTCAACCATCCGACTCCTTACCATGCCGTTGAGCTCTACAACCCTTGAAAGTCAGTCTAATCATCGACTCCTTACCGTGCCGTTGGGCTCTACCTTCGAAGAAGTATCTCCGTGAACCAGTAGTCAGTCAGTCTAAACATTGACTCTTTACCCTTCGAGAGTTAGATACAGTCAGTCATCAACGCGAACTGCAACCAGTCTACTTTAATCGGGAACTCCAGTTAGAACGAATCCCTGTTCCGTATAAGTCCTGAGGAATCCCCAATTATTCCTGATAAATCGAGTGTCCCCAAGTCCCAGGTCAATTATTCCTGATCAATCAAGTGTCCCTAGTCCAAGGTGGCTAATTCTACGTCCAAGGTGACTAATCCTATGTCCAAGGTGACTAATTCTGTGTCCAAGGTCCAAGGTCGATAAATCCAAGCGACCAATCCAGTATCCCTAGTACAAGGTCAAGAATTCCAAGAGTGTCCCAAGTAATTAACCAGTTCGAGTGCTTATCGTGACGGGACCAGCAGGGTCCAACAACCAGCGCAATCACTCATTAACGCAGACGTTCTCCAGGCACCAAGTCCACTAACTCAACCAATCAACCTACGAGGTTCCAACGACGATTTATTGAAGGGTCAATAAATAATTAAAGGCATTCAGCCGTAAGGCTAAACGGTAAGTCCCACAATCCATTTCTATATTTACCCACACTATACCCATTCTAATTATTCTTCCCATTTACATGCTGCTCTAAAAGGATTCCTGACGAAGCTCTTCTTTACATATGAAATCACACTGATTATTGTAAACCTCCCCCTTTGTAATTGTTTATTAAATAAATATTTATTGTAACGAATCACCAACTACCACTCTGTTCAGTTATCCTCGTCCCCGACTCTAGTGGCATTGCGTGATAATTCTATTATCACGCTTTCCACCGGATAGAAAACGAGGAACAACTCTATAATATAATAAAGGTAAGTGCGTCTCTTATCTCGGACGTCACATACCTTATTATTATTATATTTTTGGTGCATCGGCCGGGAAGCCACAAACTGAACAGAGGAGAGATAAATTTTCCAGATAAAATTTTTTTAGTAAATTTAAAGATAAAATCTTTCCCAAATAAAAAGAGCAAGACCCGTCAGGAATCTACATTCTCTAGATTAAGAATTTGTGAATATGCTAAATGTCAGCCCCGAATAAAAACCCAAATCCCAATTCAGGAATTACCACTCGTAGTAAAGCTAGGGAAAATCCCGATCTAGCTAAGGAAGTTGAACATTTTGCGAAAGCCCCTATTAAACAATCTAAAATTATTAAAAGTACTGCGAATCTAAATAATTCTCAAAAGGATACAAGTATAATAAGTGGGAACCAATTCAATGATACTCCACATTTTAATTTAACTAACATAACGCTAGGCGAAAGTCTGTTAGGCGAAACTGCATCAGGATTTGACGACAGCTCATTCAGCGCGAATTCAACAGGATATCTTGTTGAGAAAACTTTATGCGAAGAAGAAAATCCGGAAAATCAATACCAAGTATTACCCATAAGAAACCCGCCAGCTATCCCCGAACGATCAATAATAACTGAAGATCAAGGTCACGGAGCAAGAGGACCTATCCTACTCGAACCCAGTAGTTTCACGCCAGCAAGTTCGAGCGAAGGCACAATAAAAAATCAGAGTAAAGCCATAATCACCCTTAAGACATTTAAGAACTTACTGAGCCAAAATACGCAGCTACCCCCACTAGAAAAACAAACGGGAACAGTAGCTAAACCTACAAGGGACTCACCTCATAAAAAATTAAAACCAGAACCTATAGAAAATTATCAATTAAAAACTAATCAACCTCCAAATTTTAATCCATCAAATATAATGTCTCTCCCAAACAATCACCAAGTTTCTCTTCGAGACGCCCTAGAAGTGGTACCGTATTTTGATGGAAGTAATAAGGTACCATTACCCCTTTTTGTGGAAGCGTGTAGAGAAGCGAAGGCAATGCTTCCTGCGTCGGCAGAAGAAAATTTAGTAAAATTATTGCGTAGCAAATTGATAGGGGAAGCGCGAAAATGCATTTATGGCAATACTTATACCAGAGTAGAAGATTTTATTAATAAATTAAAAACAATATATTCTCCATCCAAGTCAATCTACCAACTGCAAGGGGAACTAGGAAATACGTATATGTGGGAGAATGAACACGTACTATCCTATGCCACTAGAATTCAAGAGCTATCAGCTCAAATACAAGACGCTCATCAAGCCGCAAACGGAGGTAATATCCAGCCAGGATTTCTTACAAATTTAGAAGCCGATACAATAGACTGTTTCGTCCGAGGTCTAAAGCCGGAATTAGAAATAAGAATAGGAGAGGCAGCTACATTTCCCCAAACGGTACAGAGGGCCATAGAAGTCGAACGAAAATTAATCGCAAATAAAGAATTAAGAAAAGAAAATCGTCACAATATAATTTCTGAGCAAATAGACAGATCCCCTAGGAATAGTAGAGATTTCGCCAAAACCAGCAAAATAAATTTCACTCGTGAAAATTTATTAATTTGTCAGTATTGTGGGAAACCTGGACACGAAGCTAGAACGTGTCGAAAAATTAAGATCAACCAAATAGGTGAAACACAGTATAATACAGGCGGCCAGGGAAGACCGTCCTGGAACCCCCGTGGAGAAGGTCGTCATCCTCAAACAAACAGAAATCAATATAACCATCAGAGTCCTTTTAACATAGGTCAAGGAAATCAATATAATCCCAGATATGGACAACCGTCACCATTCAATCAAAATAGAAATTCTCAATTTTATAATCAAGGCAGAAATTTTAATCAAAATCAAAATTTTTTCAAAGGTTTCAACCAAAACCGAAATTTTAATCCACAATACCAGAACCGAAATTATAATTCAAATCAAAATTTTGGTCAAAATCAAAATTACAATCAACCCTACAATCGACCACAAAATTTCAATCAAGGTCGAAACTTTACCCCAAACTATAATCAGAACCAAAATTTTAACTCAAATCCAAACTTTTATCGAAATCAAGATTTTAGGGCAAATCCAGAAAATAATCCAACCTCGAATTTTGGAAGAAACGGTAACTCAATTCCAGCACCTGTCAAAAATCTAACGATAACCTGTAATTACTGTAAAGAAGAGGGACATTTGATAAAAGATTGTGAATTAAGAAATAAAAATAATGAAAAAAGGAAACAACAATCGCAGTCACAAATATCACATCAAGCGGAAAACTAAGGGGCCCTCTCCAACATAGGTGTACAGGAAAGGGCCTAAATGATGAATTCCAAACACCTAATCAAAAACAAATAAAAACAGAAAAAGTGCACCTTAACACCAGTAGCAACATTCCCTATATAACAATACGGTTATCTGAATTAAAAAAGACAGTCCGCTTAATGCTAGATACAGGCGCAGGTCCTAACTTAATTAAAGAGGAAGTAATTCATCCTACTACTAAAATCAATAAGGAGGAACGCTTACGACTCACCGGTATAAACGAACACCCAGTTTTTACCCTAGGTCAGGTAACTCTTAATACTTATGGATCCCCTACAACATTCAACATAATACCTAACGAAGTTCCAGTAGAACATGACGGAATTTTGGGTACGGAATTCTTTAAAAACAATAATGCAAAAATTAATTATGCCGACAACCACCTTGAAATTGAAAATAAATGTTATTCCTTTGACACCCAAGAATTTATTACATTACCGCCTAGAACGATTACAAATTTCTACATTAAGGTTAAAAATAAGGAGAAGAAGACGGGATACGTACCTAGATTAATTTTAGATGAGTCAGTATACATGGGTGATGCTATAGTAACTAACACTTCTGGAAAAGCCTATTTAAGGGTTGCGAACACAAATTTACATCCAATAAAAGTATCAGTACCAGAGATTGAGTTAGAAGAATTTGACGAGATTTCTATCAATGAGCAGAATGAACGATCCAAGGGCCCCGGATCAAGCTATTCAGCTCGAATTTTCGACGAATTATTTAACGACAATTTCCAAATAAATCAAACTTTCAACGTCTCAGGAGAAAATAGAATTGAAGCAATCAAAGAATTACTAAGGCTAGACCACCTAAATAAGGAGGAAACAGAACATGTGAATAGACTTATCTCCAATCACTCAGACAGGTTTCACATCCCAGGAGAACCTTTAGGAGCCAAGAATATTATGGAACACACCATTCCCACCACTGACGATCTACCCATTTACGTTAGACAATATAGGCACCCACCAGCGCATAAGGAAGAGTTAACAAGACAAGTTAACGAGTTACTCGAAAATGAAATAATAAAACCTTCCCAATCGCCTTATAACACGCCAATTTGTATTGTACCCAAGAAAAATGGAAAATGGCGAATGGTACTAGACTTCAGAAAATTAAATGAGAAAACAATAGGAGATTCTTATCCACTACCAAACATAATTGACATATTAGATCAACTTGGATCAGCGCAATACTTTTCAGTTTTTGACCTCACATCAGGGTTTCATCAGATAAGAATGAACCCCCAGGATGCCCATAAAACCGCCTTTTCGACGCCTTATGGCCACTATGAATTTGACCGAATGCCATTTGGGTTAAAGAATGCTCCCACCACCTTCCAGCGTATAATGGACCTTGCTCTAACAGGATTGCAAGGAACCGAATTATTTGTTTATCTTGACGACATAGTATTGTATGCAAACAGCTTGAAAGAACATGAAATAAAATTTAATAAGTTAATGGACAGATTAAGAAAGGCGAACCTCAAACTTCAACCTGATAAATGTGAATTTTTAAGACCTGAGGTATCCTATTTAGGTCATATTAGAGATCGCGATGGCGTACGACCCGATCCCAAGAAACTCAAGGCAGTCCGAAAATTTCCAACCCCCAAAAATGAAAAGAATATCAAACAATTTTTGGGACTAGCCGGATACTATCGTCGATTCATTGAGGGATTTTCCAAGATAGCCACCCCTCTCACTCAACTTCTTAAAAAAGATACACCCTTTAAATGGGAAGAAAGGCAAGAACAAGCCTTTGAAATATTGAAGGATAAACTATGCGAAGAACCAGTACTACAACGACCAGATTTCGAAAAACCTTTCATTTTAACAACCGACGCTTCGGGATATGCAATCGGAGGCATATTATCACAAGGGAAAATCGGAAAGGATCAACCAATATCCTATGCTTCACGCGCACTAAATGACAATGAGAAAAAATATGATACTTACGAAAAGGAGGCACTAGCCATAGTATATTGTGTGCAATATTTTCGACCTTATTTGTATGGACGAAAATTCACCTTAGTTACGGACCATAAACCATTAGTGTGGTTCCAAAACTCTAAAGATCCTTGTTCTCGCATTACCAGATGGAGACTAAAATTAGCAGAATATGATTTTGATGTAGTATATAAGGCAGGGAAAACTAATGTTAATGCAGACGCTTTATCTAGAAATCCTGTAGAAAATCCTGAGTATCCTGAGAATAATTACGAAATAAAAATGATGAAAGAAAAGAAAATTTATGTCAATAAGGACACTTATCCTGAAAATCCTGAGAATTTTAAAAAAATTTGTGAATTTATGAAAATGAAGAAAAATAAGAAAATTTATCCTGAAAATCCTGAGAATCCTAAGAATCCTGAGAATTATAATGATATAAGAATAAAAAGAAATAAAAATGATATTGATGATAATAACGAGAAAATAAATGATTTATATTGCTATGAGGAAGCAAATTTTGAATATATTGAAGAAGATATTATGAAAAATTATGTACTATTGAGTAAAGTCGAATATGAAGAATTATTAAGTAATAATGAAGCAAAGAAGAAATATCGTGATAAAAATAAAGAATCTATGTATGCAATTACCAGAGGACAACTACGAAAACAAAATGAAGTTAAGAATAATTAACGTTAAGGATTCCTGACGAAGCTCTTCTTTACATATGAAATCACACTGATTATTGTAAACCTCCCCCTTTGTAATTGTTTATTAAATAAATATTTATTGTAACGAATCACCAACTACCACTCTGTTCAGTTATCCTCGTCCCCGACTCTAGTGGCATTGCGTGATAATTCTATTATCACGCTTTCCACCGGATAGAAAACGAGGAACAACTCTATAATATAATAAAGGTAAGTGCGTCTCTTATCTCGGACGTCACAATCATTATTGCTCTAAAAAATCAAAATTATAGCGACTGATCTTTTAAAATGGTATTTGGGTACTGGATTATTAATATCATATCCCCAAAAATTCATACACAAATTAGAAATAAATTAGGTACATACAGCTGTCAATATTTGATAAAGATTTTCCTAACTTATAATTAGCGAAAATTTGAATATTGCACAAAATGCAAAGTTTTTGTATTGATAATTTTTTTCAGAGGAAACTTAGTCTATATAATGTACCCCTAACACTCCATGAAACCCACCTACGCAATACAAATGAATTCTATAAAACTGGAAAGACTCGGTGAATATTATCCGATCTTATTCTTTGGGAAAATGATCCTTTTTCGAAAATATTAATCTCTGTGCCCGGATGAATTTTCTTTGCACACTTTAGCCTATGGATTGTTATCACAGCACGCCCCCAAACACACCCTGGCAGTAATAATCATTTCTGAAAATTAGTAAAGACTGTTAATATTTTACGATCTCCTCCTTTATGAAAATTATAATTTTTCGAAAATATTGAACTCTGTGCTCGGGTGAAATTTTTTTGCAGAATTTAGGCTATGGATTGCTATCGTAGTACACCCATAAACACATCCAGGATGCACCAATCATTTTGAATAAGGTGGAAAGACTCTGTCAATATTTTTAGATCTCCTTATTTAGGAAAATGATCATTTTTCGAAAAAATTGAACTCTGTGCCCATATGAATTTTTTCAATGGACTTCAGGATGTACTTTGTAATCACAACACTCCCGCAAAACAACCAGGCAGTAATAATCATTTCTGAAAATCAGTAAAGACTCTCAATATTTTACAATCTCCTCCTTTATGAAAATTATAATTTTTCGAAAATATTGAACTCTGTAACCGGGTGAATTTTTTTTGTAGAATTTAGGCTACCGATTTATATCACAGTACACCCCTAAACACACCAAGGAAGAAACAATCATTTTGAATAAGGTGTAAAGACTCTGTCAATAATTTTCGATCTCCTCATTTAGCAAAATGATAATTTTTCGAAAATATTAGAATATGTGCACATATGAATTCTTTTTGTGGACTTCAGGATGTATATTGCTATCACAACACTCACCTAAAAACAACCAGGCAGTAATAATCATTTCTGAAAATCAATACAGACTAAAACCGTCAATATTTTTCGATCTCCTCATTTAGGAAAATGATCATTTTTCGAAAATATTGAAATCTGTGCCCATATGAATTTTTTTTGTTGACTTCAGTATGTGAATTGTTATCACAACAAATCTCCAATCACACCCAGGCAGTAATGATCATTTCTGAAAATCAGTAAAGACTGACAATATTTTCGTGCTTCTTATTTAGGAAAATGAGCATTTTTCGAAAATAGTGATCTATGTGTTCGGACGAATTTTTTTTGCAGACTTTAGGATGTGGATTATTATCACAAAATCTCCACAAACACAACCAGGCAGTAATAATCATTTTGAATAAAGTCTAAAGACTCTGTCAATATTTTCCTATCTTCTCCTTTAGGAAAATGATCATTTTTAGAAAATATTGAACTATTTGCCTATCTGCATTTTTTTTGTGGACTTCAGGATGTGAATTATTATCACAAAACCCCCCAAAACACAATCAGGCAGTAACAACCATTTTGAATAAGGTGGAAAGATTCTGTCAATATTTTCCATTCTTATTCTTCAACAATATTCAAATAATAAATAATAAAAAAATTAATATTTTTAATTTAATAATTTTAATATTATTATTTCTAATCCTGAATTCCAGTTAGATTTCAAAGGCTCAACTCGATCGGTCTTCATAGTGGCCGTCGAGCACCATGAAAACGATTTGAAACTTGTGGTTTTTCACATTATTCTTGAGAAGCTGGTCTCAAGATAATTTTTTTATTATTTAT
>CAJFCO010018163.1:33594-53545 GCA_904066015.1 Synergus gifuensis
AGATATAGATATAGATATAGATATAGATATAGATATAGATATAGATACACATATAGATATATAGATTTTCGAAGATGAGCTTTACAAAAGAAGCTTTACAAAACATGGACATGCCATGGTTTAAAGCATCACGTTGGTGGTTTTGGAAATTCAAGAAAGTGTATAACGTTGTTTCGTGAAAAATCACAAAATTTATATCTGTGTCGTCTTTACATGAAACTAGAGATATAGAACAAGAATGCGATATTTTTAAAAACAATATAAAATCAGAAATTTTGAGGTATGGGGAAAGCAACATTTTCAATTCCGATCAAAATGGCTTCTATTTGGAATTACACAGTGGAAGAAATTTTAGCTTTCAAGGAACAAAAACTGTGGTAAATGTTGTTCAATCGGTTTCCGCCACCACGCATAGCTAAACAATTCAGCCAACCATATCTGCCGATGGAAGATTACTTTCACCCCTTTTTCTAGTTTTAAAAGAACTATCTGAACAATTTGGACGTAGAGTAAAAGAAGGACTTTTTTAGGCAAACACTATTCATTTGAAAGCCTCTAAATCTGGTAAACTTTCTTCAGAATTACTGCAAATGTGGCTTCAATACTTATTTTTCCCTAACGTAGGAGAAAAGTCTGTGTTATTTTTAGATTCATGGAGTGGCCAGTGTGAACGAACCGTGCAAACTGCTATACTAAAAGGTAAAATTCTTTTACCAAAAACCATTCCAAAAGGCACAACTGGGAGAATTCAGTCCTTGGATGTGTTTGGCTTTAGGATTTGGAAGAATTTCATACGGAAAATCTCTGACACTTCTATTCTTTTGAGATCTGATATTAAGTTGCATATTAGGAATAACATTATAAAATTACAGTCCTTCACACATAACACAGGCACACAAAAAAAACGTCTGCATCAAGAACGGGACCTAAATATTCTTATGTATTTTGACACTCTGAATTAGAATCTGAGGTCCGTTTGGCTCCAGCTCGTCAAATTTAAGGGCATTTGAAGGTCAAATTTTCAAAAAAATCGATTTAAAGAAGTTGACTACCACTTCTATGGTTTTGAGGGCCGCTGAATCCAAATCTGGAATCTGCTTGATTCCATCATGTCTTCATCAAGGTCAATTCATTGTCAAATTTGCATATTGTGAAAAAAGTGAGTTTTTTACTGCAGATTCAGAAAGAACGGAAAATTTTCCGTTCAGATATGATATCCACTATTTTTCTAATGATGATTATAAAGGTGATTTCAAGGTTAATTTATGTTAGTAACCTGAGAGTTCGTATGACGATTGCAAAAAGACAAAAGTGTGTCTTCGTGGAACTAGACTACTATTTTCATACGTCTTGAGGGTCGCTGAATCCAAATTCGAGGTCCATTTTACCGTAACACAAAGACATTTGAATGTCAAATTGAGGTAAATAAAGTTGTTTGAGAGGCGATGACTAGTATTTCTATGGTGTTGAGGGTCGTTGAATCTGAATCCATTCTAGGAATTGCTCCAAGGTCACCCCAATCACAATTGATATTTGCATAATTCGTGAAACTTCTGTTCAGGCATATATCGAATTAGCCATGCAATACCTTCCTAGAGATGACGGTACTCCAATATGCATACAACGTTTCGTGATAGTGCTAAAATTCACACTTTTCTTCTTTTGTATCGAACACTTTTGTCTGTAACGGATTTCTCTTCCTCTTTTGCGTTTTCAGCTCGTTATCCCTCTTAATAATCCAACAAAAATGATGATAGAATCAAGCAGATTCCAGATTCGGATTCAGCGGCTCTCAAAACCATAGAAACGATAGTCACCTTCTTTCAATCGATTCTTTTGCCAATTTGACCTTCAAATACCCTTAAATTTGAAGTGTTGGAGCCAAACGGACCCCGGATTCGGATTCAGCGCGTCAAAATACATAATATATAAGTCCCGTTCTTGATAAAACTTTTTTTTTATGTGCCTATGTCTATTATGTCTTCACCTAGATTTCTTGACGTATTCAAGTATTCTTGGTATAAAAGCGGATATATAGAAAATAGACCTCCACGTTGTGACAACCCTGTAAACTTTTATTTCAACAAAGATATAGAACCTTCTTGTGATATTTGCGATGATGTTGCAGTAATAACATATGCATGGTGCATGAAGAGGTTGTGCCTAAATCACGTTTTCGAAGAATATCACTTCTGTGAAAACTTTGTGCCTTAAAAATAGATTGTTATTGTTTCTTTTCATCTAATCTTTCATTATTTAAAAAACGTTTAGATTAAAATTAGAATTAGAATTAGATTACAATTTTATGCGCCGTCTTAAAAATGGTGAAATTAAAACACACTCATCATATCACACATTTATTTTTCATTTCGTAGAAGATATATTGTCAGTCGAAAACCTTGAGTAATAAGGGTTGCGAAAGAGTATGTGTATGTGAGTACAATTTTCAATAGAAATATGTATGTGCCTGAACTTAAATAAAAATTCTATAAACAGATAAAACATCTATCATTATTAAAATCGCCTGCTAAACAAAACATAAAAAGTTTTTGAGTGGTAGTTTTTACATAACAAGGGTTTATTAATATAAGAACAAGTGCCATCGTTAACAAAAAATTAGTTATATTATAATATTATTTATTGTCCAAACCAAATATGTATTTTAATCCATTACTTACAGAAATGTTATATTAATAAATATATTTTTTATTTACTGACAATATTAAAGGGGTGGATGATGATGTTATTTCGAATAAAACTGATGATCCTTAATAGAATTTAATATCAAAACAAGATATTTGCAGCAACAAAGTCCAAAATCTTAAACTATACAGGGTGTTTCTCCAGTTCTCTGCCAACGTGAAACTACTAATACTAGAGCAAAAACTAAGTCGAAAACTCCCATAACAAAATGTTGAAAAATACGTAATTTTCAAACTACAGAGCAACAAAGTTGACCAATTTAGACGATCTAGACCATCTAGTATCCGTGACCCACTGCGGGAATGTGTGAGAACTAGTATTGTACTTCTAATTGGTCAACTTTGTTGCTCTGTAATTCGAAAATGACGCATTTTTCAAAATTTTCTTATGGGAGTTTTCGATTTAGTTTTTGCTCTAGTATTAGTAGTTTCACGTTGGCAGAGAACTCGAGAAACACCCGGTATATGTAGTATGGCGAAGCATTCTAGGGGTAGATTTTCTGAATTACGTTCCTCGGTTTTTGATTAAGGGCAAGGAGAGCATAAAGAAGGAGGGGAGGGGAGATTCAACCGTGCCGTACGGATACGTCGCAGAGTGGTGAAAACCTTCTTCCGTATCTCGATTTCACACGTCGCATCGAAAGGTGAAAACTCTCGACCGTGCTCTTTCTCGTGTAAAGGTCAATTCTCCCCCCCCCTCTTCTTTATGCTCTCCAGGGCCTTAACAAACTGCAAGGAATAAGTTTCAAGTACTAAGAATATTTATTATGCAAATGGCATTTCTTAAAAGCTAACATGTTATTTTAAATTAAGGGCGTTGGATAAACGGACTTAGAAATCCGTGAAAATAGAAATTTTTCAAAACGATTTTAAGTGCAGCCCTGTTAGCGTATATATTTTAGAAAAAGGTTTTATGTGATATGTGGAGACAACTTACCAAATATGTAGGGTCTTGTGTTTACTATAGTTTCATAAAAATAATATTTCATTCCAGCTTTGACAAGAAAATGAATATTTTGTGATGAAATATTCATTTTCAGAAACGGAGCAAATGTAGACATAGCAGACGAATCGCGAGAATGAGATAGTAAATGTTAGACGCACTCGTATTTATGAATTATTTCAGGCATAACACCGACACTGAACGAAAAATCAATGAAATACAGAAAGTTTCAACTTCATATTCTTTCAAATTCCAACACGCAATTCGCGATTTATTGACACACAAAACAGTAATTTACGCTAGAGTTCGGGAAACAGCATTATTAAAGTTTGACAGGAAAGAGATACACAACTGAACACAATAAGCAGACCGCGCTGTACCAAAAACTGTGTAACGGCCATTTCATGTACTAAAAATTGTGGTAAAGTTGACAGACACGGAATTATTTTACAACTTGTATTATTTGTAAATTTAAAATGTATAAGTGTTCTTATAGTTTTATCAAATGTTTGCAGTATATAACATGTCACAGTAACTGAGTTCGTGATTTCATTCTCAATCTAACCTAATTTGAAAAAAATGATAATTACCGACAGAGCATATCTGTCAACTTTACCACAATTTTTAGTACATGAAATGGTCGTTACGCAGTTTTGGGTACGGCGTGGTCTCCTCATTGTATTCAATTGTATATCTCTTTCCTGTCAAACTTTCATAATGCTCTTTCCCGAACTCTAGCGTAAATTACAGATTTTTGAGTCAATGAATCGCGAATTTCGTGTTGGAATTTGAAAGAATATGAAGTTCAAACTTTCTGTATTTCATTGATTTTTCGTTCAGTGTCGGTGTTGTGTCTGAAATAATTCATAAATACGACGAGTGCGTCTGACATTTACTATCTCTTTCTCGCGATTCGTCTGCTCGGTCTACATTTGCTCCGTTTCTGAAAATGAATATTTCATCACAAAATATTCATTTTCTCGTCAAAGCTGGAATGAAATATTATTTTTATGGGACACTACAGTAAACACAAGACCCCTAAATATTTGGTAAATTGTCCCCACATATCCCATAAAACCTTTTTCTAAAATATATACGCTCACAGGGCCGATATTAGAATCGTTTTGAAAAATTTCTATTTTCACGGATTTCCATGTCCGTTTATCCAACGCCCTTAAACTGGAAAAAGTTCCTGACAAAAAACTTTAAAGGGTAACGTATTCAACTCCCAAAGATATTTTTAAATTAAGATTCACGATAAAAAGTGAATTAAAAGCTAACTGAATACGCTAGAGGATTTGAAAAAGTACCTTAGAATCAACTGTTTCATGTGACGTAGTTTTTATGCTTCCTACGTTTCGAAGTTCGTGTTCTCTTTCTGTGACTTCTTCGATTTCTTTTTGGATTCTGTCTGTCGCCTTTTTCAGCTGGTCAAATCTGTGCTCGGCCTGAAAAAATAAATAAGCTCAGCCTCTGCTTTCAAAAACTGCCAAACAAACCACGAACAAAATTAATTAATAAGATCATATAATCAAACTTTCACCTTTTCTTGCATATAAATTATTAAAGACTAGCAATATTACACGAAATATATACGAAATATATTGGGGTTTTATAGAATTCTAAGAAATTTCAAAGTATTGGGCGAGATTTCATTGGATTTTCAGAAATTTTAAGATTTCACGAGATTTTATGTGGGTTTATAAGTAATTTTAAGGAATGAATTGTAAATGGAAATCTTTGTATAGAGAATTTCTATTATAAAAAGATGATCCTAAAAAAGATCGAAAGCCGTGATCCCTTTTCCGTAATACTGATTCGTCGCCAAGGTATCGATAGTGATCTTCGACAATCGATACTTGCCGCTTTTGTAATCCTCATTCGTCGCTTAGTTATCGATATATAAGTTTCGACAATCGATACTTGCCTTCCCGCGCTCATTCGTCCAGCGTTGGGAAGTGATCTGTGACTAAGAAGGGTTGGGAAGTGACATGTAGAAAGTAGTGGCGCGTCACAATTTAAACTATTATGAATTATCATAAAATATAATATTTATTGGTTGCTATTTGCGCGCATTTAAAAAAAAATTAAGTAATACGTTTGCTCAATTGATGTTAGCATAATAGTTATATTTCACTAGTGCTATTATTTTATAGATAAAAATGGTGAACAAGGAAAGAGGTGGACAAAAATAAAATTAACAAAAAGTTTGTACTAAAAAGCATAAAACATAAAATAGTATCATACGATATTTATTTTAAAATATAAAATCGAACACGTGCTTTTGTGCAACCCTCATTGGTTGCTCCCTGAATAGTGAATTCAGTATACTACATATATGGAAATGGTAAAGAGATATGATAAAGGGAAATGGTAAAACGACTACCTATATACCTATATATTATTTTACAACTTGTATTATTTGTAAATTTAAAATGTATAAGTGTTCTTATAGTTTTATCAAATGTTTGCAGTATATAACATGTCACATATATGGAAATGGTAAAGGGATATGATAAAGGGAAATGGTAAAACGATATTGCAAAGGGAAATAGCAAAGGGAAATGTTAAAGGGGAATGGGAACGGGAAATGGTAAAGGGGAATGGCAAAGAGAAATGATAAAGGGATATGATAAAGGGAAATGGTAAAGGAGAAGGTAAATGGGAATAGCAAAGGGAAATGGTAAAAAGGAATGGCACGGGAATTGGTAAAGTAAATGGCACAGAGAAATGGAAAAAGGATATGAAAAAGGGAAATGGTAAAGGGAAATGGTAAAGAGAAATGCCAAAGGGGAATAGTAAAGGGAAATGGCAAAGGGAATGATAAAGGGAAATGGAAAATGGAAAAAAAATGGTAAAGGGAAATTTCAAAAAGAATAGTAAAGGGAAATGGGAAATGGAAATGGTAAATGGAATGGGAAAGGGAAATGGTAAAAGGAAATGGTAAAAGAATATGGTAAAAGGATATGGCAAAGGGAAATAGCAATGGGAATGTTAAATGGAAATGTTATAGTGAAATGGTAAAGGGAATGCTAAAGGGAAATTTCAAAGGGAATGGTAAAAGGGAAGAGCATGAGTAGGTAACAAAACGAAACCAATGGAGATATTGGAAACACGATGGAAATCGATATATCTCTGATTTTCTCGAAAAATATAATTTGCAGCAAAAAATGTTTTTTAAAAAAGTGTATATCAATGAGATATACAACTTTTGTTGGAAACAATTTTGTTAATTTTGCAAATTAACTGAGATAAACGAAAGAAACAATGAAAATTATGGTTTTTTGATAATTTCACCATGAAAATAAAAGCACAAATTTTAACTATCATATTCGTAATCAACCATGGGTGTCAAAATACATAAGTATACGGAGCCGGAAGAAAATCGGAATTTCACCCTTATTATTTAAAATCAAAAATAGTAGTAGTATGTAATTATTTGGATTATACAATTAGGAATTTTTTTTATAAATATATATTATTCTTTGCAAGTTGTTTAAGTTTTTAAAATACATAAAAATCTTAATTATAAATGTTAGAAAAGAAGAAATAAAATATCATAAACTAGCTGTGAAGTTGTATCAACTTTTGTGCTCATTCAATGAGCACTTTGCTTCCCGTAAGCAAATATGATTTGCTTCCTCATAGAGGAAGCATTTATTATTCTTTACATCAACATTAAATTTTGATTATTTGAGAAGTTATATTGGAAAAATTCATTTTCAAAAATTACAATAAAGCACAATTTTCTTATTTTTCAATGAAATGCATAGGACAATCGATTCGTCTCGACGCAAGGAACCTTTATTTTCCTTACGTCAGCTTCGAATTTTGAATATTAGAGAAGTTATAGTTGAAAAACAAATTTTTCAAAATTAAAAAGATCAATAATTTTGTTATTTTTCAATGAAATGAAATAATATTATAGACCAATCGATTCATCTCGATGCAAGGAACATTTATTTTCCTTATGTCAAGTCAAAATTTTGATTATTTTAAAAGTTATAGTCGAAAAGTTAATTTTTTAAAATACAATTAACCATAACATCCTTATTTTTCAATGAAATGCATTAATCTTATAGGTCAATCGATTCGTCTCGACGTAATGAACCTTTATTTTCCTTACGTCAGCTTCGAATTTTGAATATTATAGAAGTTATAGTGAAAAAATGAATTTTAAGAAAATTATAAAAGTACATAAAACTTGTAAAATTAAATATTTTGTGAAACCATTGTAAGAAATTTAACTAGGTGTATAATGTAATAACTATGCAAAATTTCATCAATTTATCTCTACGCGTTTTCAAGAAATTGCTGGATCGTGACACACACACACACACACACACACCCGGACAATTTTTCAGGACATCATGTTAGATATATTGACATTAAAATATGTTGAAAAAAACCTTTTTTAGGAAACTAGATTTTTTTACCACCACAGAGCTTCCTCTATGAGGAAGCAATTATAACATTTAGAGAAAAAGTAAATGCGCACGCGAAGCGCGCGGTCGAGCTAGCCTTGGTGAATAGGAATGGTAAAAGGAAATCATAATAAAGGGAAATCATTGTAAATGGTAATTGTCAAAGGAAATGGTAAAGGGAAATTATGATAAATGGAAATCATTAAAAAAGAAAATTGATAAAAATCGATGCATATATCACTTATTTTAACCCTCAACTGTGGCGACAAAAAAAGGCGACATCCATCCATCCACACACACACACTCGCACACACACATGCGGACAATTTATTAGAATGTTGTATGAAAAATTTATCAACTGAGGTAGGTTTAATTAAACAATTTTAAAATATTGGAAAATGTAACGACTACAAAGCTTCCTATATGAAGAAGCAAAAATAAGTAACAACAAAAGCATCGATGGCTCCGAAACAGGAAGTTCATACATAATGTATGGTTTCGGAATTTATAGATGGGGACACTAATAATTTTCTCGAATAAATATTTTATTAAATCAACAAAATAAAAAATAACAAGCACTTAATAAAAAATTTTATTCAGAGGTATCACGTATGAATAATGAGGTTTTAAAGGTTTTAAAAATCTTTTGCATTTCTTTATTAGTTTGCTTTCCTCCCACGCATTTCTAAACTAAAGAATCTTATAGCTAGAAAACAAAAATATTTTGAAAATTTGATTAAAATTAATATTTCAATTTCTGCGTTCTGGATTCAAACTTCTCATTTGATAATTACAAATCCTTCTAAACTAAATTTAATTTGTAGTTGGAACGGTTCTGTCCTCTTTAGATTTCGAAAAACGTGGATTTCTAGTAACTTAGATTTTTCAAAACTAAATTCTCTATACTCTGGACAAAAAAATGCTCAGTTCTGTAAATGAAGTGGAAGAAAATAAATGATGAGAAAGATAATTGTCAGAATGGAATAAAGTAAAAAACTGACATTTCCCAAGACTTAATAAAATTATAACTCAGCAAGTTCCAGTTACACAGACTCTGAAGAACCGTAAACAAGCCGTAGAGAGAAGAAAGGTCATAAAAACCGTCTTCTAGCTACTTTAAGAAAATATAAATTGCTACTCAAACCATTATTACTTAACCATTATTACTTAACCATCTTTCTCAAAGTGAGATATGAGGTTCTAAATTAAAATCAAAAATTTATTCCAAAATAGTATTTTTACGACATTGACGAAAACACAGTAAAAATTAAAGTTTTATTTTAAATAAAAACTGGGGAAAAATATTTTTTGAAACAAAATTGAATAGTTTAGTTTGAATGATACAAACTAGCTGTGAAGTTGTATCAACTTTTCTGCTCATTCAAAGAGCATTTTGCTTCCTGAAAGCAAATATGATTATAATGAGGAAGCATTAATTAATTAAACAAATGTTTTAATGTTAAGTCACCTGATTCGTATCAACACAAAAACAGTTTATTTTCCTTACATCAGCTATAAATTTTTATTATTTGAGCAATTACAGTTGAAAAATTAATTTTTCTGCCCTCCGGCCAGAAAGTGTCAACTTCCCGGCCGCTGCGCTAAACGAAGTTGTCGCTTTCTGACGTCGTCGAGCAGAAAAATAGTATACACACCTTGGCCAGTAAAAAAGAAAGCCTCAGATCACATTTTTGTCAACCTCGGCTTCGCCTCGGTCGACAATTACATGTGATCTGAGACATTTCTTATTTTACTGGCCTAGGTATGTAATATACTATTTGAAAAATACAATTAACCATAACTTTTTTATTTCTCAGTGAAATGAATTAATCATATAGGTCAATCAATTCCTCTCGACACAAAGAATATTCATTTTCCTTACGTCAGCTCAAAATTTTGATTATTTGAGAACATATAGCGAAAAATTAATTTTTAAAAATTATAAATAAACATATCTTTCTTATTTTTCAATGGAATTTATTAACCTTATAGGTCAATCGATTCGTCTCGATGCAAGGAATCTTTTTTCTTGTGACGTCTGCTTTCAATTTTGATTATTTGAGAAGTTCAAGGAGCAAAATGGTTAGGCAGGTTGACTATATGGAGTGTAAAACTGAATGGAGTTTCAAATATAGAACAGCCCTCCAGATATTCTAACCTAATATCCGCGGAATGTTAAAAATGTGTGTATAGCTTGATTATTCCAATGTAAGATTCACAAATCTGGAGTATAGACCTGAGTATCCGCGAAGTGTTAGCTTGATTATCGCGGAGTTTAAACTTGACTATCCTTAAGTGTTAACTATGAGAGCTTCCATTATCCTATCCATAAAGACACGAAAGACTTAACAAAAAACTAAATGGCCAACTCTCTTGACCTTGTAATCGATTTTCAAGGTAATTTCAAGGTCAAAATGATTTTTTTAAATGGGAACACCTATTTTTGACCCCGCATCCAGAAAGAACGGGAAATTTCACGTTCAGGTATATACCCAAGTCATCGGTAAATTTTAACCTTGAAGCTAATTAAAGGTCATTTAAAATCAACAAAGTTTTCCGGAAGGTCAAGTTCATTCCTGAAGTAAATTTCAACGAGGAACTCAATGTTGATACTCAATTTGACCTTGAACTTGATTTTCAAGGACATTTAAAGGTTAACTTTGTTTTTTTAAGTATGAACCCCTTCTTCTGACTTCGGATTCAGAAAGAGCGAGAAATTCTACGTTCAAATGAGGCATCGTTTGTGGGGTCAGTTTGTATTTCTTACGGCAAAATCGTGTAGAGATCCACCCAGTTAAAGCAAGATCATGTAGGGATCCAGCCAGTCAAGGCAACATCGTGCAGAGATCCAGCGAGTTAAGGCAACATCGTGTAGGAATCCAGCCAGTCAAGGCAACATCGTGTAGGAATCGAGCCAATCAAGGCAAGATCTTGCAGAGATCCAGCCAGTTAAGGCGAGATCGTGTAGTGATCCAGTCAGTCAAGGCAAGATCGTGTAGAGATCCAGCCAGTCAGGGCAATATCGTGGATCTCTATCCAGTCAGTCAAGGCAGCATCGTTTGGAGATCCAGTCTGTCAAGGTAAGGTCGTGCAGGGATCCAGCTAGTCAAGGCAACATCGTGTAGAGATCAAGCCAGTCAAGGCAAGATCGTGTAGAGATCCAGCCAGTCAAGGAAAGATCGTGTAATGATCCAGCCAGTCAAGGCAACATCGTATAGAGATCAAGCCAGTCAAGGAAAGATCGTGTAGGGATCCAGCCAGTCAAGGCAAAATCGTGCAGAGATCCAGCCAGTCAAGGTAACATCGTGTAGAGATGCAGGAAGTCAAGGCAAGATCGTGCAGAGATCCAGCCAGTCAGGGCAACATCGTGTAGTGATCCAGCCAGTTAAGGCAAGATCGTGTAGAGATTCAGCCAGTCAAAACAAGATCGTGTATAGATCCAGCAAGTCAAGGCAAGATCGTGCATAGATCCAGCCAGTTAAGGCAAGATCGTGTAGTGATCCAGCCATTCAAGGCAAGATAAGATGCCTACACGACTTTACCTTGACAGAGTGGATCTCTAAACGATGTTGCCTTGACTGACAGGATCTCTACACGATATTTCCCTGACTGGTTGGATCTCTACACGATCTTGCCTTAACTGACTGGATCACTACACGATGTTGCCCTGAATGGCTGGATATCTGCACGATCTTGCCTTGAGGGGCTAAATCCCTACACGATCTTGCCTTGACTTCCTGCATCTCTACACGATGTTACCTTGACTGGCTGGATCTCTGCACGATTTTGCCTTGACTGGCTGGATCCCTACACGATCTTTCCTTGACTGGCTTGATCTCTATACGATGTTGCCTTGACTGGCTGGATCATTACACGATCTTTCCTTGACTGGCTGGATCTCTACACGATGTTGCCTTGACTGGCTTGATCTCTACACGATGTTGCCTTGACTAGCTGGATCCCTACACGACCTTACCTTGACAGACTGGCTCTCCAAACGATGCTGCCTTGACTGACTGGACAGAGATCCACGATATTGCGCTGACTGGCTGGATCTCTACACGATCTTGCCTTGACTGACTGGATCACTACACGATCTCGCCTTAACTGGCTGGTTCTCTGCACGATCATGCCTTGATTGGCTCGATCCCTACACGATGTTGCCTTGATTGGCTGGATTCCTTGACGATGTTGCCTTAACTCGCTGGATCTCTGCACGACGTTGCCTTGACTGGCTGGATCCCTACATGATCTTGCTTTAACTGGGTGGATCTTTACACGATCTTACCATAACAAATACAAACTGACCCCACAAATGATGCCTCATTTGAACGTAGAATTTCTCGCTCTTTCTGAATCCGAAGTCAAAAGAAGGAGTTCCTACTTAAAAAAACAAAGTTAACCTTAAAATGACCTTGAAAATCAAGTTCAAGGTCAAATTGAGTGTCAACATTGAATTCCTCGTTGAAATTTACTTGAGGAATGAAATTGACCTTCCGAAAAACTTTGTTGATTTTCAATGACCTTTAATTAGCTTCAAGGTTAAAATTTATCGATGACTTGGGTACATACCTAAACATGGAATTTCCCTCTATTTCTGAATCCGGGGTCAAAAATAGGTGTTCCTATTTAAAAAAATCATTTTGACCTTGAAATTACCTTGAAAATCGATTTCAAGGGCAAGGGAGTTGGCACCATTGTGTGTCCCCCTCTGTCTTCTTCAACTTTTGTCGAAACCATTTCTCTCTATCTTGCTTAGGTTCCTAGAAATTTAGCTGGATAAATTAAAATGGCCAACCCTGTATACAGATTTATACTTATATTATATTTATTAATATTATCGCACGCTTTTTACGCTTTGAAAAATCGGAAGAAATTGTGTTGGGATTCGAACTACCTACACCTACCATATTTCTAAGGCATTGAGAACGAAACTCATCACTAACAACTAAATCACACAGCTAACCTAGCATATGAAATATTTTACAAAAATCCCACTAAAGTATTACACAAACACTGCACTTATTATAAAAATATACATTTCTGATGAATGTTTGTATGACAAATGTATTTCGGTTGAGAAATAACACAAAATGAGAGACATGAGAGAAAATGAGAGGTTATGTACGGCTCTTTCAGGTTGGCTGCCTGTGTGCGGAGCACATGTTAGCTACCCTGCTTCCCATCGAACAAATCATGTCATTGGCTAAAATTTGGCGCGCGATTTAAAACAGAATTAATTTAATTCGATTGACTATCTTAAGGTGTAAACCTAACAATCTGAATATACTCTAATATACTATAAAATGATTGTCTGTCTAACTATTAGGATAAAATTATGGATGGTAATTGATTAATTAATTGTACTATCTAGAAGTCAATCGGACCATCTAAATTTTGACACTCCAAGTTTAACTATTCATTTTTCTCCGTATTATAGTCGAAAAATAAATTTCACTAAATTATAAAGGTACATAAAATTTGTAAAATCAAATATTTTGTTAAACCCTTGTAAGAAATTCAACTAGGTATATAATGGAATAAGTATGCCAAATTTCATCAATTTATCTGTACGCGTTCTCAAGATATTGCTGGATCGTGACATACATACACACACATAATCCAGACAATTTTTCAGGACATCTCGTTATATATATTTCCCTTAAAATATGTTCAAAATAACTTTTTTTTGAAAACTGGATTTTTTCATCACTACAAAGCTTCCTCTATGAGGAAGCAAAAATTTAACCCTATTCAAGCAAATATTGAACGCAATTAAAATACACAGGCCAGCATTTGTTTGTTTAATTGTGACCAGTAAATAACTAATTAAATTTTATAATTACAGAAATAACGAGAAAATATGGATAATTAGAGCAGTTAAGTTTTTCCAATATTAAATTATATATTTTTTTAAATCATTGACCAATTAAACAAACCTGTGTATTAGAAAATCAGAATTCAACACAGATTCCGATCTCAAGAATATAAGACAAATCAGTAGAGTTTGTGTTTACAAAGTATACATAAATCTTTACATAAACTTCTTTGCTAAATTTTTAATTGAAAATTTCCTATTATTTAAGAATGCATATTAACGAAAGCCTTATACAAATTCAGATTTTCTAATCGGATTCTTGTTCCTGGGTAAATATTTAATTTGCTTAAATTTTTTTATTAATTATTAATTAATTTAATTAACTAAGTGTTTAAGAATATATTATATAAATCTTTCTTCTTATTTTAAATTCTTAAAAATAGCTACATTTTACTGTATTAATAAGTAAACGCTGTACATAGAACCCAGGAACAAGAAAACGGTTATATTTGAATCGGTCTGAAGCTTTCATGAATCCGCATTCTTAAATAATAGAAAATTCGTTTAAAAATTAAGCCAAACAGTTTATTTAAAGATTTATTTGCTTTATTTATACAAACACTACTGTGTCTTTTATTTTTTTTTTACATCGGAATTTTCAGACGCTTGTGAATAATGTTTTTATTTAAATTACTACAACTTGAAATGCAAACGAAAACTAATTTACTTAAGGTTCTCTCGAATCGACCTTAAGGAACACATTCTGATCAAGGCACTCAGCTTCGCGCTCGATATTGGATTTAAACCTTGCGCTTCGCACTCGGCTCTGTTTAACAATATTTTTCATGATTAAAACGAAAACAACTCATGCTATAGAAAAATGGCGAAAGTAGAACTTGTAGATCTTTTTAAAACCTACAATTATGTATCATCATTTTCTCTTCATCTCGCGTAATTTGGCTCAAAATGTGAATTTTTTATTTTTTAAGGAAATTCAAAAAGTTGTTATGCTAATCCTATAGGGCGTTCAAAAAGAAACATTTTTCGCTTCTTGACTTTCTTTCATATCGTGCGTTTTTTGGCTTCTAATTTAAGTTTTCGTTCATTTTTTTTTAGATTTTCAAAATGTTGTCTTTCAAATTTTTTTTTTATCTAAAAAATTCATTAGAAAAAATTGTTCGACTTTTTGAGTGCTACGAATATCCGTCCAATAGAATTTTCAAACTAAAAAAACAGTGGTTTCAAACATTTTCAAAATGCTCCAAATTTTTGAATTTTTATCCAAAATGGCTGGCCAACGAACTTAACCTTCATTTTAGGATACTAAAAAAGTATACCAAAGGCCAATCCAATCGGTAAATTCTTTCGAAAGTTATCGTGCTCACAAATTGAAAATCTACAGACCCACAGATAGACATATTCGTAAAAACATGATTTTCGGGTTCAGTGGGTACTAAAACGTGGAAATTTGACAAAAACTGGGGGGGTCAAATTTCACACAAATGTAATTACATTTATTTACATTCTCTCTGATGAGAATGTAAAAATTTCTGTTCAATCAGTTTTCTGATAAAACCATATAAATTATAGAGACCAATTGAAATACATCATTCCGATTCAGAAAGACGACCCCATTCTTAATAAAATCCAAAAAAATACAATTCACTAAAGCAATCGTTCAATCGTTTCTTTTTTCTGTAGTAAAAGTAATTTTTATAATCACAGCATTTTTCTGAACAAGGTCACTTTATCGAAAATTTATCTGTAACTGTCAGGATGAGATTTCAATTCACGTCTGTCATTTGACATAATGAAAATAGTTCATTTTGAATTACGAGAAGTTCATTTTTGACAGCGAACTTAGCGTAATTGGAAATAATCAAGTAAAAATAAAAAAATGAACGCGATTAACGGTAACAGAGTTCCACAAAACTAGCTGCACACACATCCCACAATATAAGTTCTGTGAGTACTGTAACTCTGTGACCCAAGCGTTTATGACCTCTCAAGTGTTACGACTCTAAGTCCCTTGAAATATGGAGATTTTTTGAAACTGTTAGAAATACACTCAGACTATAAAACAAGTAATAAGAGAAGACTACAATCTACATAACCGAAACGAAACTGTTTATACATACTATGTAATTTAAATTTGAATTCTGAATCCAAGCACACGTGCTCACTTCCACGAGAGAACTGAATTGAAGGAAACAAGTTTGTGTAACTACTTGGCGAAGACTGAAAAGACTGAGGAAGGAATGCTGTTCACAAGTCAGAGCGCAGGTTAACTGTAACCTGGGACTGTTTCCTTTCTAAAAAAAATGGGCCATGGATCTGCTCAGAAGAGAGACATGCTCATCAGTTTCTTAAAATTGGCGAGGAAATCCTGAGAGGTTTTACAAAAAATGGAGAAAGTTGCCTTTCTCCCTGTCATCAACACCTGTTATATAGATCCCTGAGGATGTGAGGATGATATATTGATATTGCCTATGCATTTGAGAGTTAAACTACATGTTCTTCCTTGGATTGATAGTAATTAAACGTCAAGTGATAAATGAACTCTTTAACGACTTGAAACAAAAAGTTCTAAGCTCAAAATTCGATTTCTTCATTTTATTCAACAAATATTATAATTAGATATTTTGCTTCCTTATAGAGGAAGCTTTGTAGTTGTAATTTTTCCAATATTAGATTCACATCAGAGAGAATGTGTTAGATTTATGTAGTGTCACTAGAAAATAGAGTCTGCCGAACCCATGTCTGTAATGATTGGTGCCGCCATTAAATTTCCAACCAATCAAAATCATTTCCATTCAAATTTCCAACCAATCAAAATCATTGACGTCGACACTTTAAGTGTCAGAATGTACAAATACCAAAACAAAACCACAGCTGCTCATACAGATTAACGCACACATGCTCACAGTTGCCATCTTTTTTCCAAGTTCAGCAGACTCTATTTTTCTAGGGACCCTAGATTTATGTAAAATTTGACCCCCTCAGTGTTTGTCAAATGTTCACGTTTTGGAACCCCCTGAACCCGAAAACCATGTTTCTACGAATGTGTCTGTCTGTTAGCACGATAACTTTCAAAAGAATTAACCGATTGGATTGACCTTTGGTATACTCATTTAGTGTCCTAAAATAAATATCAAGTTCGTTGGTCAGCCATTTTTGATAAAAATTCAAAAAGTTGGAGCATTTAAAAAATTTTTGAAACCACTTTTTTTAATTTAGAAATTCTATGCACGGATGTTGGTAGTACTGAAAAATTCGAACAATTTTTCTTAATGAAATTTTTCGATAAAAGAAAGACATAACATTTTGAAAATTCAAAAAAATGAATGAAAACTTAAGGGCGTTGGATAAAGAGAACTTAGAAATTTTTTGGGTGCCTCCCATTATCATTACGGCCCTGTCTCATATTTATTTTCGAAAGTATATTGTAGGATAAATAAACAAAACTCACCAATTGTCCGGGGTCAGATGGAGTCTTATACTCCATCTAATTATAAATATATCGCGTTTTTTATGAGAAAATGTATATATAGACGCAAAACATACATTTTCTGAAACGTTGAAAACAACACTGATGAACACTGAGCAGCATCAAATGTCGAGAAAAAGAGATGGCGAGTGTGAAACACACGACTTCAATGATTTTTTTAGACACAACACAGGCACTAAATAAAAAAAACTCTCAATGATGATAATTAACTAAATAAAATATATAATTATGAAACTAAATTTCATAACCGGACGTGAAATGTACTCGCAAAACGTGTACAACTTTTTTTTCCGAAGCAGACGACTAACGATGACAGATGAAGAGAGGTAGAAGGGGCACGGGTGGTCGACTTAGCAGAACACACACACTGTTTTACTGTTTGTACTGTTGACGACGGAGCACTTTGGAGAGAAAGAGATGGCGACGAGTGTGAAAAACACGACTTGAATGATTTTTTTTAGACACAACACAGGCACTAAATAAAAAAAACTCAATGCTGATAATTTCAACTAAATAAAATATATAATTATGAAACTAAATTTCATAACCGGACGTGAAATGTACCCGAAAAACGTGTACAACTTTTTTTCCGAAGCAGACGGCTGACGATGACAGATGAAGAGAGGTAAGAGGGGCACTGTTTTCCATTAGAATCTCATGAAAATCAGTCGTTACAAAACAGAGGAAGGCATCGTTGAACATTACTGTACAAACTACAAATAGTGACTGCTATTGGGATCTGAATTCTTGAGGGCGCCACCAACGGAATCATGTCAACATGGCTGCGATAACAGGTAGATTTTGAAAAATACCATTGAGTTGGTAGTGAAAATGACAAAAAATCATTCAAAATAACAGGAAATTAAATTAAAGCATAAAAAAAATTGTGATTTTACAAATTCTACACCCTCTTGTAAAAATTTTGTTGAAGGGGAACAAATTTTACAAGCGGAACACAATTTTTCATTTTTTTATACAGAAATACAGAACAAATATTTACCCCGAAATACAGAACAAATATTTTTACCCCGAAATACAGGACAAATATTTATAAATATTAAGTGGAAATATCAGAATAGAATTATATTTAATTTAGTAGTAATTGGAATTTTGGAAAATAAAAAAGACGCACTGTTTCATGTTTTTAAGCTGTGGGTGAATAATCAACATAACCAAACACGCAACAAAACTCTTTACTTTTGGACTTCCGCGATCAAAATTCCATTGTAAAACATGACTATAACTTCCGCATTTACTATCTACTTTAATTTATAACTATAAAATATGATTATACTTTCATTGATTTTAAATCTGTATTTTTGTGCGATCGCCCATGCAAAATGTCAAAATCTACCTGTTTTTGAACTTCCCAATTCTGCCACCAGGTGGCGTATCGCAGTGCAGCAGATCCCAATAGCCTCGCGAGCACAGTTGGTGAAGAACAAAACTCAATTTCGAAACATATACACTCGAGTCTCTCAAATGTCAACTTCCCGAATCTCAAGTTCTCCCAAATGTCAAGTCAAGTTTCTCTCAAATGTCAAGTCCGTCTTTCTCAAATCTCACTTGTAACCACTGCGCACGCGTTGGGTTCGGCATCTGATTGGTTGCTATTCGGACGCCAATTAATATGCTAAAAATATTATATTATACGAAATACGCATGCGCAATTGATGTGACTATAGAGATAAAGAATTTTTTGATATTTGGGAGACTCGAGTGTACCTCTACGTAACCTATTTTAGGAGTTTTCTTCGTTTTCTACAGTCTTATACTGTTTTCGACGTACATTACGTCAAAAACGTATTATACGTAGAAAATCTCGACTGACGCGTCACTAACCAGGCCTGCTCGCGACAGCGCTGGACGCTGCCCTATTGAAAAATGCGATATCGTAAACGATGTTGTATACGATGTCGTAAATTGAGATAGTAAACGACATCGTATACTACATCGTTTACGGCAACGTTTACGACATCGTTTACGACGTAGAATTTTTTTAAAATAAATAATATGCTGACGCTGTAGAACTTATATGTATAGTTTTCCGTAAACATAAAGTAAAATTAATGAACAGGAATAAACAATAATGTTTCAAAATTGTTCGTTTCCAAAGTTTATTTAAAAATTTCAGATGTTGGAAAACTTTGACAACAAAAATTTTTTTTTTTTAATTAATATTAATGTGATCCAATGTCTCAATCGGACATTTTATCGTAGAAAAAAATTATTTTTTAATAAATGTTATTAGAATTAGTTAAATCGTGATAATTAAACACAGATATTTATTAAAAACTATATATATATATATATTTTTATTTATATATATAATATTTATATATATATAATTTTTTTTGAGCAGTAACTTAAGTCAAAAAGTAAGAATTGGTAGAATTTTATAATATAGTCTTATATTTTTATATCAATTTTATCAATAAATACGAATTCGAATTTAGAAAGTTACTTAAGGCTGTTGGAACAACGGACAAAAAGTCATTTCGTAAATTTCATTTTGAGGCCGCAAAAATACACGGTTTTAAGTGTCGTTTGGCAGGG
>CAJFCO010018163.1:73545-107566 GCA_904066015.1 Synergus gifuensis
ATCTATTAAAAAAATCTATTTCTAAATGCCGTAACAAAATGAGCGTGTGATACGGCTTTTCCTGCTCAGGTTTTAGTGTTTTATTTTTGGGAAACTTATTTCAATTTTTTCTAAAAGTTGTCTCATTGATCTCCACAACGTATATTTTTTTCATCAAAATCGGTTCAGCCACTTTATAGAAAAAAATTTTTTTTTATTTTTCTTTTCCAGTTCATAACTCCTATAAAAATAAATTTTCAAGGTTGATGTTTAAAGGGATTTCATATTACATGGGTACCAACCTATGGTACCAATTTGGATTTGATAGGTGCAAAAAAAATCTTTCATAATCGACAAGATTTGTAAATCTTCAATTCAAGACGATTTAGTCTTTAAATGGTTCAGAGGGGTTCGGGGGGTGCAGCGGGGATTCGATTGGTGCAATCGGCGGGTAAAAGAGTGCGAGGGGTCCTCGCCGGAAGCGCCACTACATTTGCCACGAGGTAACTAAATCGGGGAGTAAAGAGTACGGGGTAGCCTGCTACTTTTAGACTGTTGCGCCAACTATATTTGTCACGGGTAACTAGACCAGCACCGCATCTACTGTAATAATATCTTTGACGCTGGTAAATCGACCTCCCGTGCCCCTACAACATCTCTTCGTCTGTCATCGTCAGTCGTCTGCTTCGGAAAAAAAGTTGTACACGTTTTTCGGGTACATTTCACGTCCGGTTATGGAATTTAGTTTCATAATTAAATATTTTATTTAGTTGAAAATTCAGCATTGAGAGTTTTTTTTATTTAGTGCCTGTGTTGTGTCTAAAAAAAATCATTCAAGTCGTGTGTTTCACACTCGTCGTCATCTCTTTCTCTTCAAAGTGCTCCGTATTCAACATTACAAACAGTGAAACAATGTGTGAGTTTTGCTAAGTCGAACACCCGTGCCCCTTCTACCTCTTTTCATCTGTCATCGTTAGTCGTCTGCTTCGGAAAAAAAAGTTGTACACGCTTTTCGGATACATTTCACGTCCGGTTATGAAATTTAGTTTCATAATTATATATTTTATTTAGTTGAAATTATCAGCATTGAGAGTTTTTTTATTTAGTGCCTGTGTTGTGTCTAAAAAAATCATTGAAGTCGTGTGTTTCATACTCGCCATCTCTTTTTCTCGACATTTGATGCTGCTCAGTGTTCATCAGTGTTGGTGTCAACGTTTCAGAAAATGTATATTTTGCGTCGATATATACATTTTCTCATAAAAAACGCGATATATTTATAATTAGATGGATTATACGACTCCATCAGACCCCGGACAATTGGTGAGTTTTGTTTATTTATCCTACAATCTACTTTCGAAAATAAATATGGGGACAGGGCCGTAATGATAAATGGGGGGCACCCGAAAAATTTCTAAGTTCTCTTTATCCAACGCCCTTAAATTATAAGACAAAAAGCGCACGATATGAAAAAAATTCAAGAGGTGAAAAATGTTGTTTTTTTAACGCTCTATATAACAACTTTTTGAATTTCCTTAAAAAATCGAAAATTCATATTTAAATAAAAACATATAGGCGCAAACGTCCCGCAGGGCGTAATGTGCCCGCGAAAAGGGCATATTCTTTTTTTTGTAAAATGAGGAAATCGAATGTTGAGTTCAGAACATGAATTCAACACTTAAAATAAAAGTTTTGATCTAATTATAAAAGTGACTTAAATGAGTTCGAAAAATTTAGTATCCTTATTAGTAAAATTCCAAATCAATGAGACACAATTGTTTCACAAAAAAGAAAAATTTCATCAATTTCTCTAGTAGACTGATTCTTTCTCTCGGGTAATTTAGTAAAGTCTCTTATTGCTGATAAGGTAATTCAAGAAAAATTAAAGCTGGGAATGACAGTGAAATTTTAGCCAATAATCCAACCAAAGATGACTTAACACTCTGCATTATGTCGTTCCCGTTTTCAATCGCATACAATCTTCGTAATCAGCGTGTGACGCACAATGCTCATAAGGAAAGCAAAAATACAGTCTCAAAAAAAAAACAATTTCCTTTGCCTTACATATAAAAAAAGAGGTACGTTACGACACGTAAAAATTTCAGTGGTTTCACTAGTATAATCAAGGAGGTTGCCTCGTTATATCCCAGAATGACCTCATAATAATTTAATATCCATTCATTTAGAAAATACTGATAGTAAGACAGATTTTTTAGGGACTAACTTTAGATAATCGTAACGTATATAGAGAAAATTACGATGGAAAAAGTCAAAATTAAGTAATAAAATATAAAACCGAATATCTGCGTGTGTTTTTTTATCAAAAGTTTACACCCTTGAACCTATCGGAAACTTATAGGTAGTTCTCATAAGGGAAGGTATAGAATTGTTTCCACAGTTATATATCAGTTATCCAATGAATGGATCATATATTTTATAAAATTATAATTATAAAAACGCCCATAAAATATTTTTTACGTATTGTTTACTATTTTTAATTTAACGTTGAAATTTGAATTTTCTATTACGATTTCGATTGGAGGGCCAGCTTATGTGTCAGTGTTACTGAAGACTCAAGTATGTTTTTCTCCGCCGATGTTTTGTTTTGGTTATGTGTACATTGAAAATAGAAGTCGGAAAATATTGTTTAAAATAATGCCAAACTAGGGTTGCGTAAAAGCCAATAGCGGAAATCTACCAAAAGTAGATATACATATATTTATAGTATCGAAGTATTTTAAGAGAAATTGTGACTTCATAAGTATAATATTCTCGAATGATTTCACTTGATAACTTATAGCATTATAGGTTATGTTTCACTTTTTTTGATATAGAATTTCTTGTTAATGTCAAATATAGAAATACTTTTTGTTTGTCACATAAATAATTTCACTTATAATAAGTAAAGCTATCAAATAAAAATAATCAGAATTGACACCAAGCCGTGGCCTGGTGTCAGTTCTAGATAATTTTTTTTCTAGATAATTTTTCAGACTTTATCATAAGTTTCATTAGTTAAAAATATTTTTGAATTACTTATAAATATAATAAATATATATTATAATATAAATATTAAAACCACTTGAAATAACTTAAAGCTTTTTGATGCTTCTTTGAAATTTAATAGATTTCTTTAAAATCTGTTAAATCTCTGAAATCTATTTATTTCTGTAAAAGCTTCTGAAATATTTTAAAATATCTTAAAATTGCTTTTAAATCTTTTGAAATATTTTAGAATCATTTAATATCTTCTGAATTTTTTGAAATATTTCGAAATACATTGAAATCTTTTGTAATTTTTGGAGATCTTTTTAAATCACTTCATCTTATAATAAAATCATTTTCTTCAACATATGTCCAAAAAACGCACGTTTTTCTAACCTTTAAAGCGGGCTGGACGTTGCTGTTTTCGGACCGATGAACATAACAGGGAAAAAAAATCTAATAACAGGGTAAAAAAAACGCGTCATAGGTAAAAAAAGATTCAGAACAGGGCAAAAAAGACTCAGAAGAGGGAAATAAAGTTTGAACGTGCTGCTTGTAGCGGAGAATATTGGCACTTCGTCACGGCGTTTCAATATACCATATGGTTTTCTGTTTTAATGGAAGTGTAACCTCAAAATAGTTCTTCGAATAAGCAGCGTCGTAAGTAGTAAGAAATCATAGGCTAGGAGAGTTAAAAGATGAGTTCCGACGTATGACCAGCTGTTTCTGTATATCTATATATTACTGTACTATTATATAACCAAATGTTTCTGTCTTTAATACTTTTTAAATTCTTTTGAGGTGGTTTTTTTTCCTTTCGGGGGGCTCGGCCCCCTGAACCCCCCCGCCGGGGCTTCGCCCCTGCGGCCCCACTGGTATGAACGAAAACTTGCGTTTTTTTGGACATTTATTGAAGAAAATAACATATGCTGCAAACGTCGCGCTCGACAAAAAACGCCTTCTTTCCTCCCTTGGTGCATAATATACTATTAAAACTTTAAAAATCCGTTTGAATTACTTGGAAATTCTTTAAAATTCTTTAAATCTTCTGTAAATCACTTCCAATTCTTTAAAATCATTTGACATATGGGGCATTATTCCTCAAGTGTACCACCCTCAGAATTCGACTTTGTCTGATCGAACTCAAACTTGGGTAAAGTATAGTCCTACTAGGTACAACTTTAGAGGCTGAAGGTATTCTCGATTGGATAAAAATTGACCGAGATAGGGGAGGGGGAATTTTTCGAATTTTTTCGATTTTGTGCGGTTTCGTGTTATTTCTAAGGTATTAAACTCCTTTACTATGGAATATAAAAAATTTTGTACCATATGTTTTTGATAGCTTTTTTCCTGGTCCATCGAATGGTTATAACCATTTTAAAAAAAAATTAAAAATTTGATCGATTTTTTTGAAAATCAAAATATTTTTGAGTTAGGTAAGGTTTAGGTTAGGTAAGGTTAGGTAAGGTTTATGGTTAAGTTAGGGTTAGGTTAGATAAGGTTTAGGGTTAGCTTAGGATTAGGTTAGGTGAGGTTTAGGGTTAGGTTAGGTTTGGTTTAGGGTTATGTTAGGTAAGGTTTAGAGTTAGGTTAGGTAAGGTTTAGGGTTAGGTTAGAATCTAGAAATCCGTGGTTGGGTTAGGTTAAGTAAGGTTTAGGGTTAGGTTAAGTAAGGTTAGGTATTCTAACATAACTCTAAGGTTAGGTTAGAATCTATCCCCTCATGGGGTCACGTGACCCCCTCGATCATGTGACCCCATCGATCACGTGACTCCATCGAAATTGTCCAATAGGATAATTAAAATATAAAATATATACATTCAGTGAAGTTGGCAAAATATCAATAAATTAAATAGTAATATCAAAATTAGAAATCATAGAATTCATCAAAATTTGTATAAGGGGTAGGCGCGCGAAGCGCGCAGGGGGGCGAAGCCCTGGTTGTATACAAGGTGTCCCACCACCTATGAACATCCCGGTACTGGGTGATAAAGGACAAAAAAAGAAACTGAAAAGTCCTATAGCAAAATTTGATCTGGGCCTTAGTTTGGGAACAGTAAAACTTCAAATTTGGGCATAATGAACCAATCAGAAGCGAGATTTAGCAATCACTTGTTTGTCTCATAGGTGTTAAGATAGTTTGTGTGATGGCGGTTCACTTCAGGCGGATCAGTTCACGCTTCTGATTGGTTTATTATGCCCAACTTTTAAGCTTTACTGTGTCCAAACTAATGCCCAAATTAAATTTTGCCAGAGGACTTTTCTGTTTCTTTTTTTGTTCTCTATCACCCACAAGGAAGGGTACCCATGTGTCCGCCTCCGATTTGATTCGTTCTGAAGTATGTTTTAGAGCAATAAAAAATAAGGCAAACGTATTTTTTTATACGTGCCAAAATACATATTTAGGGGGTGAAATCACCCTTCAAAGTTTTCGAATAATTACTTTAGAAATATACTTTCCAGAGAAATTAATCATTAGGAGGCAGTGTAAACATTGTTTAAACTGTAATTATGTTATTAAATTGCATTAAAATATTTATTTTCCAAACATCACCCCCTTAGACGGGGGGTTAACTACCCCCTATGGCTAACATACACAAAAATTCCTGATTATCATCCAAGTCAAATTTTATTTTTGAATGATTAATGAAGTGGTATAAAAAAATACAAGACGTTATATCTTTTCACACTCCGTGTCAGATTTAAAGAGGGAAAACAACCCTTAATTAAAATTTTAATTTCCTTAAAAATTTGTAACAGTTGCAGTTTAATGGGCGTAGTGAAAAATTCTCTTCAGGGCAGATAACATTGTGGAAATTGAAAAAATCGCTGTCTACCGGCATGAGGCACCACCATTCTAATTCGAAGGGGGTAAACCACCCTAAAAGCACTTTTCACATTCATGAAGCATTTCAAGTGTTGCAAATTAAATATTGTGGTATACCAAATTTTACAGAAATTTATTTTACTCATTTCTTGTAATATTTTGTGGAAAATAAATTGTTTTACGGAATTTACATATACTTTACGAGATATTATTCTTCATATTTATGACATGTTCCATGTTATACACTTACTTTTTTAATGGAAATCAACGTTAATTCAATTTTTGTTTCTTCATGAGACTGTTTGAAATCCCAGAAAATTAGGCATTTTTCACCAAATGGAATAAGATTTTCGTGTGAGTGATTAATTGTAAGCTAAGAAACATGAAGTTTATTTTGAACGCCCTAGTCTTCACCCCTATATCTCGACCTAAAAGCAAAGTTTCATAAGGGAAATATTTCTTTCTTTTGTTTCTTAAAAAAGCAATCGAGAAATTATAAACACTACCTATGTTTCATGACTGATAAGGTTTATCAACTTTCAGACGAATATTCTCACTATCATTCACGATATCTTTCAATTCTCAATATCTCGGCGTACATCTCTAAAAATATGGTAACGTGTGCAAATTCAATGTTAGTATATAAAAAGAAATTTAGATGTAATAAAATTAGTTGCTACCTCAAGAAACTGTGAAATAAGGTGATGAGAAGTAAATTTTGAAAAATATTGCTAAAATGATCGTAAATCCTGCAAACGTAATAAATCTTCTTCTTGCATCGTTTCAAACAATGTATTTAAATCTCCTCCCTATAACATGGGAGGAGATTTTTTTGGCAGAAAAATTTAAACAATTGTTACTTGACACTGTATTTCAATTCAATGTGGGAATACATGAGAAATAGTCTTTAGACTTTCAAGAACCGTTCAAGGAATCGGAAATTGAAATAATTGATGATGATGATGACAACAAAATCAATTGGACAGAAGAGAATGAACTTGTGGAAATTTGCTCGCAGAAAGACACTGATGAGGATTTTGAATATAAAAGAACAGCTGTTGAATACTGGAAAAACGCAAATGGAGGAAAGAAAAGAAGAAAATTTCACACTGTTCAACATATGTTCCGACGTCTATCTTCTGAACGTCAGTTAAGAAGGTGGGCTCAGCAAGTAGAAGCAGGGGGAACAAGAAAAGATAAATTATTTGAAATAACAAAATTTGTAATTAAATAATTTAATGGTGCTCTTAATGCTGGGTTTATTGTTCATGACTGAGATCTCCGTAGGTGGGCTCCAGAAGCTTACAGGAATCAGAATAACAATGAAATGGTCTTTACAGCTTCCGGAAAGTTAGTACTGCCGCTTGAACTTCGGACAAAGGCCATGAGTGAAGCACATGACACTACGACGTCAGGTAATCTCGGAGTAGATAAGACCTTCCAACGCCTGTCATTGCTCTATTACTGGCCCGGAATGTTTAAAGATGTTGCGGACTATGTTCGATCGTGCAAAGTCTGCCAAAAGATGAAGGTCGAGCAGGCAGGTCCGATTGGTCTAATGGAAAAAAGAGTGATAGAACAGCCTTGGTCGGTAGTCGCTGCCGATATTATGGGTCCACTCCCACCAAGTCGTTCTGGTCACCATTACATCCTGGTCTTTCAAGATATGTTTACTAATTGGATCGAAGTTCTTCCGTTAAGAAAGGCAAATGCCGTCAGCGTTCAGAAAGCTTTCGAGGATACCGTTGTATTTAGATGGGGAACCCCAGAAGTGCTATTTACCGACAACGGTACCGAGTTCGTCAACAAATTAATTGCTAAGGCAGCTTCGGAATTAGGGATTAGACATTCGACCACTCCTCCATATGATGCTCAGGCAAATCCGGTCGAGAGAGTAAATCGAGTGTTAAAGACCATGATATCATCATTCGTGGAAGGTGATCATCGTGATTGGGATAAACATCTCCCTGACTTCCGCTTCGCATATAATTCCGCAGTTCATAGTTCCACCCGAGTATCGCCAGCGCTCCTGAATTTTGGTAGAGAGCCTATACCGGCAAAGACGCTTAGGAGAAACGAAGAAGGAATTAGCGAATTAGTACCTCTAGCTGTCGAAGAATGGGAAGATAGAATTAAGAGACTCCCCGCGCTTAGAGATCTAGTTGCACATCATTTAGATTTGACGTCAGATAGGCAAGCTTATTACTATAATCGCCATAGGCGCAGCATTCGTTATAGAGTAGGGGATATTGTTTGGTGTCGCACTCATACTTTGTCTTCAGCTGTCGACTACATTGCAAGAAAATTATCTCCAAGATATGCGGGTCCATATAAAGTAACCAAGGTTATTTCACCAGTTGTTTACGAGATCCAAAATGAGTCAGGAACAATCGAAAAAGCTCATGTCAAAGATCTAAAACAATATTGGTCTGTGGATCCCAGTTTGGTTAACATCGAAACCTCTTTTCAGCTTAATCATGGAGAAGCTAGTCCCGCAATACCGCCCGACATTAATATTTCGAAAGAAAATGAGCTTCCAGTTCCTAAGAGGAGTAGAGGTAGGCCAAGAAAAGCCACTGCGAGTATCCCCAAAGCCCGCCTCATTAAACGAAGAGGTCCCGGCAGACCGCCAGGAAGGAAAAATCGTCCTAAAACCCCCGGTCAAACCGAGATGGATCCATCAGAGGAAGCAGGAGAAGGTACCCGTAGAAGTAACAGACTCAGGAACCAAGCTTGTAAACCCCTTTAATTTCTAAGTCTTTTGCCGTCTCGTTATCCGTTCCGTCGTTCATTTAGTTCGTAAGTCACTTTTGCCGTGCCGTTAGCGTACGTCAGTTCCGTTTCTCGTTCTTTTCTCTTTAGGATTAGTTTAGTACAGTTTAGAGTTAGCTTTGTTTCTTTAGATCTCTTGAAAGTTCCTATGTACAGTTTAGATTAGTTCGCTCATTAGTATCGGGATAAACATCCATTTAAGTGCCGTAATGCCGTAGATTTTTATCCGTTTTGCTGAGTTTGCTCCAGTCTAATAGACTTGGAAGTGTCAAGCGACTAGCAAATCAGAATCCTTTCGTACTGCTCTAGTTCAATCCAGTTAATTTCTCCTGGCTACAAGCCTGTATCATGGATTATTCATATCACATTTCCAACATTTAGTCCGTTCGAGTTAAAGAAATACAAAATTCATATCTTGCAATAGTGTAAACTTTTGAAAACAATTTCGAGTACAAATTTTTTTTGCTAGCGTTTGTGTCATGGTTTCGGAGAAAAACACAAGATCCAGTTCGCATAATTTAATTACACATCTGATATACAATCTTCACTTAGTGTTAAAGTCAAACTTCAGAACTTTAGGGCATGTCTGTTCCATGTTGTGTTCATCTTTCCATCTGTCTTGCTTCAACTCTTATCATGCCTCAACCACATACTAATTCTCGCTACATAACATGCCAAATACTTAGATCTCGCACAATGATATACTCAGTTTCAAAGATTAAAATCGAAAATTAAATGCTCGAGTTTAACTAAAGTAAAATTTTGGTATTCTGGGAGATCGGATTGCTCGACGCTTGCTGGCTTTTCAACCCATTATTGTCAGCCTGGGTGGGGGTGTTGTAACGTGGTGGATTTTACCACATTATTGATCCTCTTCCCAGATTGATTTATCTAATCGGGAACTAAAACAGAACAGCCAGTAGGGACTCAATTAGACATAAGTGTATGAATGTAGTATGAATGTGAGAGAGTTGAACTAGATTAAGTATAAAACTAATTAGATTTAAGCATAATCATACCGCCATTTTGTTTAATCCTGTATTTTCCGTCTGCCTGGCTTACCGATGAACACAAACTTTAAATTGTTTTAGCTATGTATATGTCTCGAGAGGAGTTATTTACCGTCTGAGATGTGTCAGTCACACATATCTTTATAATTTTAATCATTCTCCAACAATGTGGACAATACAAACCACTTAAATCGTGTAAAGCGTACACCTTTCTACATTTGTTATGAAAAGACACATGAGCTGTCAAAATACGTGGACGCAGCCATAATGGTTAGCGGTAGTTCCACTTCCACAGTTCTTCTGCTGGATTCTAGTTCCCTTTTCACCCATCAGGGAGCAGCAGCTCTCGGAGTAACGCAAGTTACGTAACTGCGACTGCGCGCTCAGACGGACAGCTTCAAGAACACTTAGTTCCGTGCTGGCTGTTCCAGAGTAAACTTACGTTCTATTTTTTGTGTTCTGAGAGAAAAAGAAACCGTAGTGTTTGCAGAGAGACAATTTTGATACTTTCGTCGCCAAAGAGATTGCTTCAATTCTCGTATCCGGGTTCACAGAAAGTAAGGTAGGCGTCCGCAGACTACGTTTTCTCCCAGTTGAGTTTTTAGTGCATAAATCTTGTGATTAGAACTAACGTAATCTAGGCCAACGCCCATGTATGGTGGAGCGCCATTTTGGTTAGAACTTTATATTTCGAGCAATTGATTTTCTGCGTGTTATGATTTAGATTTTCTTGTGAAATTTGATTTGATTACAGTTAATTTAACTTGACTATAAAGATTTCGAGTTATGTCGAGTAAGATTATAGTTTTACGTAATGAATGTCGCATCATGGCCAACGCCCATCGATGACGTGGCACATTCGACAATCTATACTTTGTTACATTGCCGTTAGATTCCGATTAAATTGCCGTAACTGTTTAAAGAATAGAAATTAAATTAGATTCAGTTTCTAGAAAAAAAATTCGAATTGTGGTAGTCGTGAATAATAAGGAATTAATCATCGCGTTCAATTACGCCATTGTGTAAAGCTAAATACAATCGAACTTAGCTATTGATTAATGCGTTCCTAAACGCACTTCATTTGATTCACGTGTTCCTAAACACACTTTTCTTGAGTTACGTGTTCTCAAACACATCATTTTGTATATTCTCATTTCATCTCACTCACTCAAATTATACATCATCACTCCATCCCTATTCTTAATAACCATGTCATTTCTGTTATATTCTAAACTTTGAGTTTGATTTGTTTTACGCCCCCACGAAATCCGTCACTGGCAGGTTAGCCGGAAGCGAATTATTAATTTTCAGGTTTGCTATATCTTATAGAGTTTTGGAGCGGTATCGATTGATACCTGGCGCCCTTCGGCTCAATTCGCTCTAACAAAATTTTTTTTGTACGAATTTAAGCATTGGACGTCAGATTTGTAACAGCACTCAGAGGTCGACAGTTCCTTAGGCTGAGACTGTTGTTATAACCTCTTTAAACGTTTTGTTTTTCTCGTTTCCACTTGTAGACTCGCACCATTTTGCTAAAAAAAGAATCGAAAAACTAAGATAAGGTGGCTTTTTCGCCTCACCGTATGGTTGGCTTTTGCGCCCCATAACCTATTTTCGGAGATTTTGCTAAAATATTCTAAATTAAGTGTATTACGAGGAAAATGAAAATATTTATTTAATATATTATTTTATTATATAATTTTTACCCCGACCCCTTTATTAGATATTTATATATTATAATTATTTATATATATAAAATTAAGATATCTTAATTTTATATACAATAATTAAAAAACTCAATCACATTAATATATTTATATATTATAAATAATTTATTAATCAATTAAACAAAATTTAATATTTATATTAAATATTAAAAATTTACTCGTTATTTAAAATTCAGGTAAATATATTTCATTTCCAATAAAACCTCTCGGTATTTAAGTATTAATTAAAATACAAATCAGCGTAATTATACAACTCGCTGATAAGACTTGAACAAGAATGGGATATAGAATCCACACATGTTTGATGACTAACCATTTTAATATCATTATATCCCTAAACTTACAATATTTTTATTTGAAAAAATATCTCTTTGAGGTAGCAAATAAAGTACTTTATGTTAGGAACATTGTAAAACCGTAATTTCACTTGGCATTTTGCAAATCGGCTGCGAGAGTTGCGTAAGGGTGATTCCATATCATATTTACAACTGAAAAATAAAATTGCCTCAAATATTTTTTTTTGTGTTTTAGATACAAAACAAATAGACAAGTATTTTTTTATTTCAATATGATATGCAAAATTTTCAAGTTGCAAGTTTTTAAACATCAGGAGTAGAACAAATTAAGTATTTTTTAAAATCTTCCAGTTCGTAAACTATAATATTTCCTGAAAAACAATGATATTTTCAGGTAAAGTCGACGATTATGTACACTTTGCAAATAGCGATGAATGAAAAAATTATTCCTTTTTTTTGTTTAAGAAATATGCAATTGTTTTAAATAAATGGCATTTACGGAAAATGGACATCTTAAAAATCATTTTTTCCAAGATTAAAATATTCGTTATAGTTTTGAGAATGTTTCATAAAAATTTCAGAGTGGACCGTTGGATACTTTTTAATAGACTGTTAGCTGTTTACAGTCAGGTCAGCTTCAACCGCTTGATACTCAAAATAGACGGTGCGCTATCAAGCGGTTGAAGCTGACCTGACTGTAAACAGCTAACAGTCTATTAAAAAGTATCCAACGGTCCACTCTGAAATTTTTATGAAACATTCTCAAAACTTTAACGAATATTTTAATCTTGGAAAAAATGATTTTTAAGATGTCCATTTTCCGTAAATGCCATTTATTTAAAACAATTGCATATTTCTTAAACAAAAAAAAGGAATAATTTTTTCATTCATCGCTATTTGCAAAGTGTACATAATCGTCGACTTTACCTGAAAATTTCATTGTTTTGCAGGAAATAGTTTACGAACTGGAAGATTTTAAAAAATACTTAATTTTTTCTACTCCAGATGTTTAAACACTTGTAACTTGAAAAGTTTGCATATCATATTGAAATAAAAAAATACGTGTCTATTTGTTTTGTATCTAAAACACGAAAAAAAATATTTGAGACGATTTTATTTTTCAGTTGTAAATATGATATGGAATCACCCGTAAGCTTTTTTCACAAGCATCGACGGTTTATCTCTTGGCAAGTTTAAATTCAAATAAATTTTTTGGAGTAGAAGCCAAGTATTGGTTGCTTGAATGTTACAAACCAAGAAGATTTTCAATGCAGCGTCGATTGCTTCGACAATTGACGTGAATGAGTAGCGAACCTTACCGATAACGGTGAAAATGTTCTCAGGGGTAGACACAGAACCTACCGATACGATAAATGGCTTTTTCAAGAAACTGTCAGTGGTTGAATTTTCAAACGTGGTTTCCATCTGCCTTTGATCCTGAATAATAAAAATAGTAAAAAACTAAATTAAGTTCTTTGCGATTAAAAAGTTTATCACCAACACTTGATCGAAATTTAATACAATTACTACCTCAACTTGCAGTATGAACAAATCACTTTTGCTATTCCCGTTTTGTTCAGTGCCAGTCTCGTCAGAAGTGTCTAACTTCCTTTTTCTATATCTCTTTCTTATGTTGCCTTGTCCAGGTTTGGCCAGGGGTGATTTTATGGCAGATGGCAATAAGGTAAGAACGGCTAAATCATTATCACATGAAAAAATAGTGTTGATTATTAATTTCAGCTGAAAAAATACATAAGGGAGGAGTTCGGTATTTAAGCTTTTTTTCGAATTTTTTAAATTTTTTTATTTGATAGTACAACATTTCAAGAATGTTGTGTGAAAATTTCAGGTCAATCGGAGCAAAAATGACGGAAATATATGGTCAGTTGCTCCACCTCTATTTCGTATACTTGCTTGAAAGCGTGCGGCGCGCTTACTTTAAAGCGTTCTTCTGAAAAGTGTCATTTTTCAAGTCGGTGGACAGCATAACTCAAAATCTCTTATTTTAAGAAAAAATTGTTTTTTCGAAATGACACCAATGTTTTTTGTTTCATTTTGAGAAAGTTCCTTCAGGATTTTTTCAGCTGGCATGTAATTTTAAAATTTGTAGAAAAAAATTATTCACCATTAGATTCAGAGCGAATGGTATCCAGCAATTTGCTAATGTTGTGATCATCGTCATAGGCTTTCGACAAGATGTATTTCTTCAATGAATCACGCAACTGCACCCATCGCTTCTTATAATCTGATCCTATGTCAGGGTAAACAATATTGAAATCGCTTAAAACCTGCAATTGAAAAACATTTAATTGATTTGCATAGTAAGAAAGACGATCAAAATCTAGTAAATATACAAACAAGCTGCAGTCCTCGACTGTCAGCGAGACACAAATACTCCTGGAACTGTGAAATATGTCCATTTCGGTGTCTTTTTCCGGTATCACGTCGTATCAGAAATGTTAGTGTCTAACATAATTCCACATCCTTCCATGGAGTTGTAGCGTCTTTCAAAGGCTTCAAATCATCACTTTCGATTTCTAATATAATTTTAAAAATTATTAGAACATATATTATAATAAAAATATTTTATCCCAATTTTTTTTTGGATTCAACTGCTAGATAACTTCTCTACGTCAATTCCATTCATAAAAAAATTAATAAACATATTTTTAGTAACATTGTACCATCTGGGGCAGACGATAATTCGTTTGTATATGTTTTTCTTCCTTCGGAAAGTTCATGTGCAACTGGATTCGCGCCAACATAGTTGATTCTAGACACAAATCGTCCAGACGCAGAAATCGTAAATTTCTCTGACACTTTTTGTCTTTCCGTATATTTTGCTTTCTTTCCATATACCCTACGAGACGAACTTTAAAAAATATCAGCAGGTATTCCAAAATTTTCTTCAATTTCATTCGCCAGGTCAATCAGAACTGTACTTTGTATCATGCAATCATTATATATGTTATATATATATAAGAGTATACGTACTTATTCATGTACACAAACTCGTAAAGGAAGGTTTTCACTGCTTTTACTGTACTCTTTTTTCTCCTTTTATTATTTTTTAGTATTTAAAATAAAATTTTTACTTACTTGTTATCGTTTATATATCATGATTTTTTGAAATTAGTTAATCTTTTGTCATTGTATGTTTTTATATTCTATTATTTAGATATAAAGTGTGTAGATTGTTTTGTGTATAGTATTTGTTAGATATAAATAGTGAAAATTAAATCTTACTCTATCTTTTGAAAGATATTTGAAGCCGAAAATTTTTTCATTTTACTTAGAATAAAAAACTCTCTGCTTATGAGAAGCTGCGTCAGAATTGCATGAAAATCATCTGCAAGATGATTTTTGAGTTCGCAGTATGCCAACAACTTAAGCCCTTCAAAACTTTTTGATAAATAAGTTTACAAATTTTCACGAGGAGGAACATAGTTTATGTCATTGACATTTATTACTTCACGACATACACCGCAGATTGTATCGAAGGACGCATTTGCCACTGATGAAATATTGTTATTCAAAGATATTATTACGGGAATATTTGCAAGATTTGCACCACACATTTCTTAGGAGTCGTTAACAACTGATGACATTGCTATGAAAATAAATAACTATTTCAGAAAGTAAATGTAGAAAAACAAATAATTATAACAGCATATATTACAGACGTATCAATTTGTTGTAAAAATTTAAAAAAGTCTATAAAATTTATATATATATATATATATATATATATATATATATATATATATACTAAAACAAATAGAAAAATTTTTTTTAAATATTCTATCCAATAACTCACCGTTTGTTTATATAATGTTCCGTAAATCCTCGCACACCACCGGCCGGTGAGATAAACACTGAACTGACTGAACTTTATATACACTAGCTACCGATGAGACAGTCATCGAAGTCTAGTGAGCGAATACTGGCTATTGGATTCGTCTCACCATTCACCGGCGTTATTCACTTCGTGTGTTTGTTGCTAGCAGCTAGTGAGCGCTACACTACTGCTCAGCGAGATCTCACCGCTTACTAGTGAGAAAAAAATTTTTGGGGCTCTCTCGCTAACAGTCAGTGTTGTCTCACAAGCCACCAGTATTTTCATCTCTCCATGTAAAAGTCTCACTGTCCTGATAAGACTCTCCAACACTGATATTTTTTCCCTATTTTTCATTTTTAGGGTAACTGAAATTAAGCCTGTCAATGCCGCCAACTCTTGTTTTTCCGCGATTCGAGTATCCCTTTTGATTACAGCATCCTTTTGTTTTAGGGCTGATTGGATTTCGAAATTTAATTTCGGAACGTTAAAAAAGGAAGAGTTTTTGGGGAGAGAAAATGTTTTTAGAAGGGACTGTCTTTCCTCCTTTTATAGTCCTTTTCGAATTACTTCCTATAACCTTATTGCCAGGTCAGTGTGTACGGCAGGCGCGAATGTCGTATCAGGTAAAAGTCGCTCTCCAATGACTTGAAGAACGTCTGCCTCCAAGCTCTCTTCCTTTTCAGCTTCAACAGGTAATGTAGGGGCAGCAGGCCCAGTTGGATTTTGATTCGCGGATAGGTCAACAACTGTAGATTGTTGGGTCACTGGAGGTTGTTGGTTCACTGGAGGTTGTTGATTGACAGAAGGTTGTTAAGTATCTGGAGGTTGATTGTTCACTAAATTGGGGACAGAATCCGCTCTTTCCGCAGGTGTGTCTTTGTGAGTATTGTCACTTACATTTTCACCTGAATCACCACTCTGTTCTCGCAGATGACGACTCTCGTTGGAATGTGCGCTGTCGATGGAACGTCTACCACCACTTCGACTTCGACTCCGATAATAGCGATTTTTCGAAGTTTGACGATCATAATTGTAACTTCTGAGGTTAAGTCCATAACGATCATACCGACTATGATGACTATAGCGATCGTAAGGATTGTACGGATCGTAACTACTATAACGATCATGGCGATCGTGAAAATGTCGGTTCCTAGAATCACTATTTTGTCGACATGTATCGTTGCTACTAGCATACGACCGTGTTTGGTTCGAACTGCTACGATAGTGACTATCTAAACACAAAAAAGGGTATAAAATAATTAAAAATAGTATCATGCGTGAGATTAGAATAGGTTATATTTAATTGCGCATGACATGAGAGAGAGAGAGAGAGAGAGAGAGAGAGAGAACAGACACCCAACAGAGGTGCTGTTCTCTTATTTAAGACTTAGCATATTGGTTGGATCGATAATGCATGTCAAAAAGGATATTTTCCCACAATTAACCGTCGGTAGCAGACCGAGGTATTGGGTTATCTACTCATCTCTAACTTAATTGCGACACATTTTCCGCATGGGTAACCTAACCTCAGCTTAGTTTACTAACTTTTCCTCTTTTTGTGATGCTGGTGCTCTATTTTCCCCCCCAATTGTTTCAACTTCCTCATTAAAATTTCATAATTTTCATCTTCTGATGAGGTATTACTACGGTTTTCTTTATCCATTTCTTTTTTTCACTTAAAAACACTTTTACTTGCGACGTGATCGGCAAAAAGAAGAATGAAAAACTTGAGCAGATAGCATACAGTCAAACATTTTAGACTGTGAATATGTGGCGACATCGGTACATAGTAGAGGGTACTACATTATGATCTCGAGGAAGAGGCGCGAAATACAATTGCCTGACGTCATACTTGTAACCCCTATGCGCCCATGCCACAATAGTCTATAATAGCATCGATATTTCAGTAAACATTGAATAATGTTCCCGTACCAAGATGGTTAAGACTATGGACTGCTACGATGGAGATTCGAGTTCAATTCCCAGGAGCTTCCATTTTATTATTTCTCTGTTTCAGATTTTTAAAATATGGGAATTTCTCTACAATTTTTCATTTTGGTGATGATGCACAGTTTCGCCCACAATCGAGAAGAAATGCTAAACTTGAAATCGATTTTCCTCAAGAAAATATGCTATTTTAAGGGTTACTGTAGTATTTCAATTGATTTGAACTATTATCCATCCGTTACAACCCCTGAAACCACCTAAAATACTAGAAGTGAATGTGATGATTTATGACTTTACAATGTTTCACGCGCTGAATTTTTCTTACCGAATTTTTTTGTGGGCTTTAAATTTTTTGTAGTGATCTTACATATATTAATATACAAAAAATATATTTTAGGTGTGTCAGACTGTCAGTCATTTGGAAGTTGAAAAAAATTCCCAAAGTTGTGATGATAAATTATTGAAATTTATCTAAAATTTTCTTTTGTTCCCGGAATTTTTTTACCGTTCGGTTTTTGAAAAAAATAAAAAGGGTAAAAAGTATTCTACTTGGTCTACTCTATAAAATGGCACCAAACCGAAACATGTGCCTATAATAGATCCACATTATGGGATTTTACAAATATAGTATCGGAAAAGAAACTCAAGGGAAAAACTCACTTTTTCAGCTGGCACACTTATTTATCGATAGCTAGGTGGAATTTTATGTTGGAAAACTGTTCTTCTACACTTTTATAATATGTTGGTAAATCGGTAAGTGCATAAATGAAGTCCGAATGAGTTTTCAAGGCGATAATTCTGAGAAGTTAAAACTATTTCTTTTCTTATTGTGGATAAAATTAAATTTTTTCGCATCGAAACAAAGAAGGTACAATAAGTTGACATGTTCACCTCTGCTCTGAGGATATTTTTTGTTGCAAGTAATATTTACCCTGAAATCGAAGTAAATATTACATTTGCTTTTTTCTGTGAAATCAAAAAGAACCACGTAAAAAACGCTATTTCTCTTTTCCGATCGCCGTGCTGTTTATATGAATACTTATATCATTCGTGAAATGAATTTAATAAAGTAAACAGTTAGCAACCTTTTTAATTTATTTTGTTATCGCTTTTTCTTACGTATCGAGCTCGAAAACTGAGTTTCCACAATTTTTCCTCCCATTTTAGAGCCTACAGAAGAGGATAAGATCGGTTTGAGGACTGTGCCACTAAATTTTTTTTTTTTTTTCTTTTAACTGACGAAAATGAAAAATTGTAAAGAAATGCCCATATATTTCTATGTGTATTTAACATTCTATACACAGAAAAAATTATTTTCTTAGATTTTAAACAGTATTTACTCACTTTCGGACACAGAGAAGTCAGAGAAAAGTATTATAATATTTCAGTGAATTTTATGAGATATTAGAAAAGAGTTTATTAATTTTTAAAACAGATTTCTAAAAAAAACTAATTTACTTAAGGTTCTATCGACCTTAAGGAACACATTCTCATCAGTGCACATGCGCTTCGCTCTGGATATTTAAACCTTCTTTAAAAATATAAAATTCAAATTTTTAGCCAAATAACGCGAGATACAGATAAAATTATAAAAACATAATTATTTGTCTTAAAAACATATACAAATTCTTCCTTAACCATTTTTTAATATGATGAGCATTTTTCTTTTTAATCTTAAAAAAAATTTATAGACTAACAAACAGACAGATAGACAGATACATTGGTAAAAACATATTTTCCATTTTCAATGGATCACAAAAATTGGATTTTTAACAAAAAATTTTGTTTCTTTGTGGTAAAATTTTACACAAATCTAATACTTTCTGTGATGATAATGTAAAAACCATATAGTTGATTACCTCTTATTTGCATAAAATTTTCTGCTTATTTTATTATTTCGCGCTTCGCACTCGGCTATTTTAAAAAATATTTTTTAAGATTATAAAGAAAACTACTCATCCTATCAAAAAATGATTCATTGAGAATTTGTAGATCATTTTAAGATCAATACTTATGTTATGATAAAATGTTCTCTGTATCGCGCGTTATTTGAATAAAAATTGGAATTTTTGATTTTTAAGAAAATAAAAAAAAAATAGTTATTGAAATCATGTAAGGCGTTAAAAAAGATATATTTTTCATAATTTGACTCTTACATTTTAAGAACAATAATTATGTTATGATATTGAAAATTCAAAAAGTGGTTGTACCAGTCTTGTAGGGCGTTCAAAAAGGAATATTTTTCATCTCTTAACTTTTTTTAATAGCGTGTGTTATTTAGCTTAAAATTTTAATTTTCTTTATTTTTTTTGAATTTTCGAAATGTTATAAGTCAGACAATTTTTGTTTTATCTAAAAAAGTCATTATGATAAATTGTTCGACTATTTATGTACTACGAATATCCTTAAAGAAAATTTGTAAATTAAAAAAAAAATTTTTTCAAAAATTTTTAAAATGATCCAAATTCTTTAATTTTTATCCAAAATGGCTGCATAAAGAAGTTGACCTTCATCTTACGACACTAAAAGAGTATACCAAAGGCCAATAAAATTGGTCAGTTCTTTCGAAAGTTATCGTGCTCACAAAATGAAATCTACAGACAGACACATTGGTAAAAAAATGTTTTTCGGGTTCAGGGGGTCACAAAACGTGGACATTTGACACAAAATGGGGGGGTAAAATTTTACACAAAACTAATACATTCTCTGATGAGAATGTAAAAATATATAAAAATATAAATTACACTCGAATCTTCTAATATCGACGAAATCCAGATCAGATGCTTTCTCAATATCGACGAAATTCCTCTTCTTAAATGGCACACCAATTGCGCATGCGTCATATTAATTGCGCATGCGTATGGCACATAAATAATATTTTGTAGCATTTTAAATTTGGCGCGAATAGCAACCAATCAGATTCTGAGCGCGCAACTCATGCGCAGTGTATCCAGTGATATTTGAGGTAACTGCAGGTCGATAATGAGAAAGGAATGCGGTCGATATTAGGAGATTGTCGATATTGGGAAGGTCAATATTGGGAGATTCGCGTGTATAAATATAAAAAATACATTAAATTATACAAATCTGCCCGCTTCGCGGGCACATTCTCATCGCGCTCTTCGCGCGCAGCTCACTTCGCTCGCAAAAATGAGCGCGCCTATGGCGCAGGGGTGGTCGAATCGTCGAATATAGTTCGATAGTCGCGCTTCGCGCTCTATGTTTCGCGCTTCGCGCGCTTGTGCCCTTCGTGAAGCTTGCGATTTACAGGACGCTTGAACCTATATGTTTTTTTTAATTTAATTAAATTATATATTTTTTACATATAATTTATATTTTTATATTTTAATTTATTTTTTTATATTTGTAATTTATATTTTTATATATTTTTTTAAAATTTAATTAAATTAAATTTAAATTAAATTAAATTACAGCTTTGAATGCAAAAGTTAACTAATTTACTTAAGGTTCTATCGACCTTAAGGAGCACATTCTCATCAGGGCATTAGCGCTTTGCGCTCGATATTTTTCACGATTAAAACGAAAACTACTCATCCCATTGAAAAATGGCCAAAGGAGAACTTTGAGATCTTTGTAAGGCCAATAATTATGTTTCTTATCATTTTCTCTGCATTTCGCGTTATATGGCGCAAAATTTGAATTTTATAATTTTTAAGGAAATTCAGAAAGTTGTTATGCCGATCCTATAGGGCGTTCAAAAAGAAACATTTTTAATTTTTAGCTTTTCTTTTCATATCGTGCGTTGTTTGGCTTCTAATTTAAGTTTTCTTTCATTTTTTTAGATTTTCAAAATCTTATAAGTATTTCAATTTTTTTTATCCAAAAAAGTCATTAAGAAAAATTGTTCGACTTTTTGAGTACTACGAACATACGTCATTAGAATTTTTAGATTAAAAAAAAGTGGTTTCAAAATTTTTCAAAATGCTCCAACATTTTGAAGTTTTATCCAAAATGGCTGGCCAACGAACTTGACCTTCATTTTAGGACACTAAAAGAGTATATTGAAGGACAATCGAAGCGGTCAATCCTTTCGAAAGTTATCGTGCTCACAAACTAAAAATCTACAGCAAACAAACACACACACACACAGGCATGTTCGTAAAAACATGTTTTTCGGGTTCAGGGGGTCCCAAAACGTGGACATTTGACAAAAACTGGGGGGGGGTTAAATTTTACACAAATCTAATGCCTTCTCTGATGAGAATGTAAAAATATAAATCCTATTATAAAAACATGATCCTAAAAAAGGTCGAAAGTCGTGATCCCTTTTCCGTAACCCTGATTCGTCGCCTAGGTATCGATAATGATCTTCGACAATCGATACTTGCCGTTTCTGTAATCCTCATTCGTCGCTTAGTTATCGATATATAAGTTTCGATAATCGATACTTGCCTTCCCGCGCTCATTAGTCCAGCGTTGGGAAGTGACCTGTCACTAAGAAGGGTTGGGAAGTGACATGTAGAATGTAGTGGCGAGTCAAAATTTAAACTATTATGAATTATCATAAAATATAATATTTATTGGTTGCTATTTACGCGCATTTTAAAATAAAAAAAAAAATTTCCGTAATACGTACACGGAGCGACCGTGGCAAGAGCTGCTACTGATTTTGACACGAACAGTTAGTGTCAAAATAAAATTTTTTCAAATTGCACGGGCCACAGTTGCCAGCGCACTAACCACTCGTAAATTCACACGAGCCGCTCGTGTTAATGGCAACAACAGCGAGAGTTTGGTGAGTGTTGCGTTTGGCACGGCCCGTTCTTGGAATTGGCATCAATCTCTCGTGTTAATTTTCAATAGCATTTGGTGTCAAATAACCCTAACGTTTAGTGACAACCGCGCTTTCGCTCGACTTATTCGCCGCATTACCAAGTGCTAAACGCACTAACGGAAAACGTACACTGAAAAAAATGGTTTAGCTGTCCCAGCTAGATATTTAGGTAACTCAGCTAGAAATTTAGGTAACACAGCTATATTTTCTTCGAATTACGAAATCCAGCTATACGTATATAACTAGGGCAGCTAAATCATTTTTTTCAATGTATCATGATAAAATGATTTAATAATTTGGGTAATCTTTTTGGATGATTAATACATAATTAAACAACTGTTCAATAAATAATAAAGAAAACAGTAAGTTCGGTGATATTACCTAGTAGAAAAATATGGATTATAATAAATTTACTTTTGTGATTTTCTTTTTAATTGAATAATAAATTTGAGAAATAAGTGTTTAATCATTTAATCCGATTTATATATTATTATAGAATTATTATATATTTTATATAAATATATTATAGAATCATAGAATCTAATACATTTGTATTAGAAATACATACCTTATTACTGGAATTAAAACACTAAATCACTTCAACAGCTTTTGCATAACCGAGTTTAGCAATCACGCATTTGAAAGATTTAAATTTTAAATCTGAATTAGCAGAAGACGCTTATAGCGCAGTCGGTATTACAGTGCGGTGAATGAGTAGAGCGACAAGCGCGTTTGTCACTAAACGTTAGGGTTATTTGACACCAAACGTTATTGAGAATTAACACGAGAGATTGATGCCAATCCCAAGAACGGACCGTGCCAAAAGCAACATTCACCAATCTCTCGCTGCTGTTGTCATTAACACGAACGGCTCGTGTGAATTTACGAGCGGTTAGTGTGTTGGCAACTGTGGCTCGTGCCATTTGAAAAAATTTTATTTTCACATTAACCGCTCTTGCCAGAGTTTCTCCGTGTATGCTCAATTGATGTTACCGTAATAGTTATATTTCACTATTTCAATTAAAATTATATTTGTAATAAAATAATATTATTGGAATAAAGATCAAATATATAATATTTTCATATTCGTAAAACTTTTAATTATAATTTATAATAATCCTCGATTATCAATTTACGTGCCACTAGAGTTGGGAAGTTACTTTAAGTTTCTACGTAAAGTTACGTGTCATTTTATGTATTGTCAGGCTTCTTTCTCTTTCACTCTCATTACGATTCAACGAATTGCGGGGCTATGGGACGCTATCCTCATTTTATTTTCTATAGTGCTATTATTTTATAAATAAAAATGGCGAAGAAGGAAAGAGGTGGACAAAAATAAAATTAACAAAAAGTTTGTTCTAAAAGGCATAAAACATAAAATAGTATCATACGACATTTATTTTAAAATATAAAATCGAACGCGTGCTTTTGTGCAACTCTCATTAGTTGCACTGGGATTTTATGAAATTTTAAGGGATTTCATGGACTTGCAGTACTTTTGAGTACCATTAAATACTTGAAATCCTGTAAGCGTCTTTAAAATTCCATGAAATCTTACAAAATCTCTTGAAAACTCTTAAAAGTCCTTATAATTCCTTATAATATATCCCATAAAATATGGTTAAATTTCTTAAAATTACTTAAAATCCTACAAAATATCATTAATATTTAATTACGTTAAATCCCTTAAAAATCCTATAATTATGTACTTAATATCCCAAAAATATTGTTAAATTATTTAAAACTACTTAAAATTACGTAAAACAACGTTAAAACGCTTAAAATTACATAAATTCCCATTAAATCTCGTTAAATCCCTTAAATTTCCTGAAGATCTAATAAAATCACGTCAAATCCCATAAAATTCATAAAAACCCATTGAAATCATGCCAAATCCCTCGAATTTTCTTAGAATTCCATAAGACCCCAATAGTTTTCGTAAAATCCTTTTAAATCCCTCGAACTCCCGCACAGAAAAAACAAAGGGTAAATTTTACCTCGATTTCAGGGTAAAAATTCACCGAAACAAAAATTAACCTAGTCGAATAAACTTTAAACTAAAAAAAGATAATTTTGGGTTTTTAAACTGTCTCGTGATAATTTTTCACTGAAAAAGCATCGTCTGCTATGCGGTTCACACAGAGAGAAAAATAACAAAGTGTGGATAAAGTGGGACTGAATATATCAGGACATCATATTTTTAAAAACGTTGTACTTACTTCAATTTCATAAAAAAAAATAATTGTATTTATCTCGGACTAATAAAAACATATTTTTCGTTACTGAGAATAAAGCACATGACAGTTTGACACCGATAGAAAAGTCGCCATATATTCACCGATCTTAACCATCACATGATACATAAGTTGTGAGACCCGTCGGTATATTACCGTTTAACATGGCGGATTGTTGGTATGTCAATTGCTTTATTCCCAGTCACGATAAATACGTTTTCATTCGTTCGCGGCAAGTGTAATTATTTTTAAAATAATAATTAAATAAGTACAACGTTTTTTTTAAATCTGGTATCCTAATTTTTAGCTCGAATTTACTCATATTTTGTTGTTTTTCGCATTGCTGTTAAAGATGTAGCAGACGACGGTTTTTATTCCATCTTAGGATAAACTTTCGCCAAATAGCGTGTATACTTCAGCCGCGGAAAATTTTATCTGCAACAAAATTTAACCATAATTTTTTCTGTGCGTGCACTCTTTTAATATTCTCTAAAGTTAAAATATATTTCGTAAAATCCTTTTAAATTCTTGAAATTTACTCAAAATCCCATAAAATATTACTAAATCCTTTAAAATATAATGAACTTTCTTCAAATACTCAGAAGTTTCATAAAATTCCTTGAATTACCGTGAAATCCCTTTATTTAACTCTAAAATCTCAATGAATTTCGTAAAATTCATTTAAATTCTTTAAGATTATTTTAAATTCCATAATAATTCCTAAAAATTTTTCAAAATTTGATGTATCAAATATACTTGCCCTGAAATTGAAAAAAAAGTTTATATTTAGTATCCAAATTGTTGAATTTCAAATTGAAATCATGCACAATTTTATATCTTTTTTGTATTTAATTATTTTCTATTTGAAAACTTGCAAAACGAGACAAATTTTTAAATAATTACCAACAGTACCTTCTTTTCTAATAATTTTTTATTTTTATCGTGGATTCTTTCTTCTAATAATAAAAATATAAGTGTGAGGAAACTAAAATCGCTTTTTATATAATCATAAAATACAAAACCAAAGATAAGACGAAGTAATAAATTTTCATAGCATGAATAAAAAAAGCAGTAACAACATAACATTAAAAACAACTCCTAATTTTTGACAGTTAAAAAATTCTTTAACTAAAAAAAAGTGCAAAAAGTGACATCTTGAAATAAGAATTCAATACTTAATTTAAAATTAATTTAATTCTTCATAGCTAGTACGCGGAGAAAAATGAAAATTTCGATTTTGGAAAGATTGCTAAACAATTTTAAAAAGTGCTATTCTATTAGGAAAGAATTCACGAATACAGGTTTCGTTCCTAGATATTTTAGTATACCATATAGCTATAAGAAATGAAAATGACTCCTAAATATGTTGACAGATATTTGATATGCTAACGGTATTACCATTAAGGCTGTTGGAGCAACGGTTTCTCCTGGCTCCGAGAAACCCTCCCCGGCTAAAGGAAATTTCAATCCGTGGATTTTTGCGGCCTAAAAACTATACATATATATTCGAAATGACTTTTTGTTCGTTGCTACAACAGCCTTAAATATAAAAGTTTTTTACATTTTATCCTATCATAAAAAAGTGATGTTACCATATATATATATATATATATATATATATATATATATATATATATATATATATATATATATCGAATGCATTGTTGTCGAAAACCTGATTGGTTTGGAAATTGCGTGAAATAAGTGAATGTACCGAATATGAAAACTATCTTTAGATTATTTTCGTTGTCAAAATTATTGCTGTTAAAAAGGTTTTATAATGTCATAAGTCTTACAATTTTCTATTTTATCGAAAAAAGTCATTAGGAAAAATTGTTCGACTTTTTGAGTACTAAGAACATCCGTGCATAGAATTTGTAAATTAAAAAAAGTGGTTTCAAAAATTTTCAAAATTCTCCAACTTATTGAATTTTTATCCAAAATGGCTGGCCAACGAACTTGACCTTCATTTTAGGACACTAAAAGAGTATACTAAAGGACAATCCAATCGGTCCAATTCTTTCGAAAGTTATCGTACCCACAAACTGAAAATCTACAGACAGACACACATACAGACAGACAAACAGACAGACACATTCGTAAAAACATGTTTTTCGGGTTCAGGGGGTCCCAAAACGTAGACATTTGACGAAAACTGGGGAGGTCAAATTTTACACAAATCTAATACATTCTCTCTGATGAGAATGTAAAAAGTAGTTTAAAATAAAATTGGAATTTTGAGTACAAATCCATATTGGATTTCCTTTTGGTCAGAATGAAAAAATATGGGCGGCATCATGTAGAGCAACCCCGAAAACATAAAGTCATGTTGGCTTGACTATGTAAGTTGACAGTTACTACCTTTCCTGTTTTGTCAAAATTTACCTAACTTTTCTGCAGTTCTCGGCGTTAATGGGTTAAGAAATTTTGGAAAACTTATTTAAATTCTTGAAATTAGAGAAGGAATTACACGTTTCTATAATTCAATAAATTTTCAATTATTTTGTATACTTTTGAAATCCTTAAAAACATTTCAAAATCCTTTGATTTAAAATTGTTTAGAATTCTCTGAAACTTTTTAGCAAAGGGTGTGCAAAAACGAAAAATTAATCGCGCGCAGAGCCCACGGATCACAGTTTTGCTATAGTTAAAGAATGTAGTAGGACTGAAGATGCCTTATGATTGTATCCAGTTACAAAATGTAGGTAATCGTAATCCAAAATTTTGTGCTCATTTAAAGAAAGTATACATTTATCGTTTCTCGAAATGAAAGTAAACTGAACTATTTTAGGTCACTATTCGTCTGTAGTGAATGTACTTGAGGCTATAGTAGGCTGTAGTGGTAAGGCCATGTGAGGCGAAGAACTTATTTTACGAGTGTTCGTGAGCACATACGCAATTTGGTGCATATAAGTTTGAATTTCTGTGATAAGAAATCCCTTTTTTTAAAATTATCTCAAGATTTCGAAAATATCAAGATATTTTTAAGGGATTTTAATAATTTCAAGGGATGTTAAGGGCATGCTCTACGGTGACGAAGTAACCAATTTTTTTGGCGCTCACCATGTCCAAACGGAATCATACACATATATCGCTCTCAAAATTTGGAATACAGGAAATGAGACATTAAATTGCGTTTGTGTATTTAGTTGTAGTCAAAATTTTGAGAAAAAATCAAGTCGGTAAAGTAGGGGTCTGATTTTTTTTCAAAATTATGGCTCCAACTAAATATACAAACGTAATTTAATGTCTCATTTCCTACATTCCATATTTCGAGAGCGATATATGATTCCGTTTGGAGATGGTGAGCGCCAAAAAAAATTTTTCACAACCAAGCGCAGAGCATGGCCTTTGTTACGAACCTATAATAATTTAATTTAGTCTCAAATGATAAGGTCTGTCTCTATTTAATTTTATGGTTACGTAGCTTTTGAAAAATTTAAGGGAATGCAAAAAAAATACTTTCTGATTCCTAGGTATATGAGTGCGTAAACTATCTACCCTCATCCAAGGGTTTTATCCCGTTTTTCTGGAATCTTTAAAGATGAAGGAAATTTAAATAATTGGAAGAGCTTTGAATTATATTAGATTTATTTAATTCAAATTTTGATAAGCGTTATTAAGACCAATTTTAATTTATAAAATAAGACTCAATTTCACGTTGGACGATCGAAAACATGCTTTATTTATGAAAACATTTCGTAGTCGCACGCAATTAATAAAATTGGAACGATACCTTAGTACTTACTTATGTCGTAGGCTTATCCTACCAGTTGGAAGGAAATAGAGGATTTATGTCTAAGTCGATGTCCTTTCAATTGGGCCAATTTAAATAAATTTGCACGTTGCCATGAAGTAGGCAACTCTAGTCTTTAAAAAGGAAACTCAATTCACACACGCACTTACAGATGATGCACAAATTGGTTCTCCACTCCCATGTCTCGAAATTAATTTGCATTTACGTTGAAAAGATAGTGGTGAATTAATCAGAATAAGTGAGGGTGGTTTTAAACCCAACACTTCTTCCCACTACTTTGCCACGTGAATTCAAACTACCGTTTCGAATAAAATTCTTTCTCGTTTTGAGATTCGAGAACGGATTATTATTCGTGTGTTTGAATTGGTCCTTTGAATAATATTCATTCAACAATATTATTCGAAGGTCGCGATTTAAAGGGAGGGTCGTTTCGAATACGATCCTCGCGTTAGCGTCCACGCTCCCTAGTTAGGAATTTTACGCGGTCCGTTTTTTAGGCAAGTACGGGGTGCAACCGTAAGGGTTTACGCGGTGCATCTAAACGCTTTGAATCGCGTTAATCACTCCGTCGGGAAAAGGATTAAAAGAATTTAACGTCCTAATCGTTCGGTCCCTGTGCTCCCCGCGGTAGGACGTTACAGGCTTCCCCTTTTCCGAATTTCGAAAAAGATATATTTATTTTCAGCAATACCTTTTGCGAGGCTACACACGACCAACCGAACTACCGACCGGACGGGCGAGTTTAGAAACGAAGACTTCTTGACGTACAAGAAGAACGACGAACTAGTTTACTGGTGACTGAAACTGCAACTGAACTGAACTTAACTTAACTGCGATCAAAGATTTCGAATCCATGTATTTTGTAGATGCATCGCCGATCGATTAGGTGGGAAATTTCATCAGGTGGAAGTTTCTAATTGGTCGGTTGATATGGCATGATTTTGGGAGAGGATTATGAACTCTTTTGACTTCTTTGGAATCCGCTTTGATTGCAATAATGCATGTGCATGAAAGTTCTTTGACTTATGATCAGCGCGAAACTGAATATTGGTTTGCGAAATGATGAATTCCACTAAGGTGTTTAACCTGATGCATTTGCAATTTTATTGTCTTGGAAATTATTTTAATTCCAAGTTAATTGCAGGTTCTACCTTTCATTCCGAAATATTGGAAATTATTACGTATAGCCTTGTGATCGGGGGTGGAATTCATTCATTTGAACGCTGTTCAAATCTCATGAAAATCGGATCAGTAGTTTAAGAGTTATTTAAAGTCGAAATTTTGATCAAAGTAGGGGTGGGCGCTTATAAGGGTAGGATGAGTTGCATAAAGAATAGCGGAGAATGGCGTGAACGGGAGAGATCGGAGATGCACCCACGAGTACACAGATGCGCGGCTATGTTTAGTGCACGCGATAGCTTGGTGTGGGTGAACTGCTAGCGCGAGTATCATTTATCTGTGCATACCTCATGAATGTGTGCGAGTGTTTGCTATGTTTTTAGTCTTTCTCATTCTTCATCTATTTCCTTCCTTCTTATGTATTAACTATCCATGCATTCCTATAAGGGTCATTCACTCATTAATTCTAAATATACATATATATATGTACGTATATAGTTAATCCTTAGAATTAATATAATTTCGTTCATTCGAATTAGTCCACTTTTGGCTTCAATTTATTGCTATGGGAAATTGCAAGCTTAGCAAAATTCCAGTCGGTTTCTACTATAGGTGTTAGCAATAAATTGAGGATTTTTTAAAAAAATGACGTTACGTTCGTAACAGCCTTAAGTGATTTCAAAAGATTTCAAAGCATTTTGAAAATTTTAACAAAATGTCATGAAATTTAAAAAGAATTTTAAAAAGTTTAAGAATTTTAAAGTAATTTAATAATATTTTAAATATTTCAGGGATTCATAAATGATATTAAAGAATTTCAATTTAATTTAATATTAAAGAATAATTTAATTTTAAAGTGATTTAACACGATTCAAAAAATTTATAAAATTTATAAAATAAGTTTCAAATGGTTTCAAAAAATTCATTATCTACATTTTTTTATTGACATTCAACATTGAAAGAACAACAGTTTAAAGGAAATTAAAGATATTTCAAATAATTTCAAAAGATTTTAAAAGAATTCCAGAGTATAAGTATTTTTATGAGATTTCACAATATTTCAAAGATTTAAGGATATTTATAATTTTTAATGAATTCAAGATATTTTTAATATTTCTAAGGATTTTAAAGAATTTAAAAAAATTTGAAAGCATTTTAAATGTTAAAATTCCATGAAACTTCAAAAGAATTCAAAAAATTTATGGTCTTTCAAAAGGTTTCAAAAGATTTCTATTATAATAAGCGATTTCATTTTCTCCTTCTCATAAAAGAAGTTATTAGATTTCTGTACACACGATAACTTTTGGAACAATCAATCTATGGGATTGGCCTTTAGTAAGATATTTTAGTAAGATTGGCCGTTAGCAAGGTATTTTGGACAAAAATTATAAAAGTTAGACCATTTTAAAAATTTGTAGTATTGAGATATTCGAACAATTTATCCCTATGACTTTTTTGATAAAAAGAAAATTATCAAAATTATAGCATTGACAAAATTTAAAAAAAAAATAAATATATCTGTTCCGTGGGCACATTCTCATCACATCACGACGCTTACCAACATTTATTGCCGCACTATACTATTGTTTTAATGACGTTAATTTTACATACATAAGAGATCTAATTTACTTAAGATTCTATCGACCTTAAGGAACACACTCTCATCAGGACACTCGCGCTTCGCGCTCTGATATCTTTAAAAATATTTTTTACGATTAAAACGGAAAATACTCATGATCCTATCAATAAATGGTGAAGGGAGAATTTGTAGACCTTTTTAAGGCCATGAATAATTATGTTCTTATAATTTTCTTTGTATCTCGCGTTATTTGGCTCAAAACTTTAATTGTCGATTTTTAAAGAAAATTTAAATAGTTGTTATGCCAGTCTTATATGACGTTAAAAAGCAACATTTTTCACCGCTAGATTTTTTTTCATATCATGCGTGATTTGGTTTTAAATTTTAATTTTCGTTAGTTTTTTTTTTGAATTTTCGAAATGTTATAAGTCTGACAATTTTTCTTTTATCGAAAAAAGTCAAAAAGATAAATTGCTCGATTTTTTTAGTACTAGAAATATCCGTACATAGAATTTGTAAATTAAAAAAAAGCTTATTTCAAAAATTTTCAAAATGCTCCAGTTTTTTACTTTTATCAGAAATGGCTTGCAAACGAACTTGACCTTCATTTTTGGACTCTAAAAAAATATACCAAAGGCCAACCCAATCGGTCAATTCTTTCGAAAGTTATCGTGTTAACAAATTAAAATCAACAGACTGGCAAATTGGTAAAAATATGTTTTTCGGGTTCAGGGGGTCACAAAACGTGGACATTTGAGAAAACATGGGAGGGTCAAATTTTACACAAATCTAATACATTCTCTGATGAGAATGTACAAGTGAAAATTAAAATTTTAAGCAAAACTACGCATGAAATTAAAATAAAGTGAAGAGAAGAAAAACGTTGCTTTTAGAAATCCCTATTATAAGATTCTCGTGAACGTTCCTTCGCATATTTTATGGTAAGTAGTTTACGTTTTGATCGTGAAAAATGTTCTTAAAAAATTTTTTTCAATACAATTTGCCAATCAAAAAACTTGAAATTTGAGAAAATATCACAAAGAAATAGTCCTTTAAAAGTCCTTTAAAAGGTAAAATAAGATTGTTGTTAAACATTTTTTTATAAGACCAATAATAAGTCAATAATATAATTCTTTTAATCGTCTTTAAAATGATTAATTTGAATATATTACACTGTTAGAAATTTATAGCAGAATTCTCTGTAACATGTCACTGGAGCTTTATGCTGTTAACGTAACAGAAACAGTGACGCCGTGACAAAAAATTCTGTCACGGGTTCATAAATTTATCCTATGTGTCATAATTTCGCATGAGTGAGAAGTAACATAATTTTAGTTTCTGTAAGGGAAATAAAATTTTGTTTGTAACGTCTATTTTGTCATAATTACTAACAATTCTAACAAATATACATACCATATATATATAGTAGAGTTGTTAGAAATTACAGAAAAATAGTCGTGGCATTCAAAATTTCCTTTCCTTTTATAATATGTCATGACAAAAAAACATTGTTTTTAAAATAATCACATATAATATACATATAATCGCACGCTAACACGCTTCGAAAAATATCACTCTCTGGGGAACCGAACCCTCGACCCTAAAATCTAATATGCACGCCCTAACCGCAGGAGTTATTTACTCGCTAGGACTTCACGGATAAAACCTCAGCCAAGCTTTTTCGTTGAAAAGCCAGAGATAATTTTGAGAAACATTCTTAAGTTTTTGTTTACTTTACACATTTTAAGTTATTATTTCCAATTTAATATAATAAAATTCACATTGGTTAAAAAAAAACACCGAAAGCAAGGTAAAGGTACCGGTCGTGGAACATTCGTTAAATTGTGTTCCTAGAATGGAACAGTATCAAATTTGATAAATTAAAATTTTATAATAACACCTATTATATAATAAAAATATTTATCGATATCTAAAAATATTACTCTTCAAAAGTATAAAAATACGAATATTATTGCACAATATTTTTTATTGTAAAATAATAGTTAATTATATGTGTTTGAAGGCCCGTTCGAATTCGTGGTTTTTTTAGTGTCAGGTGCTGATCTGTGTGATTTACGATTTCAGCTGAATTTAAGCATTTAAATGATTTTATAATATTCACAATAAGTAGCTTAAATGTTAGCTTTCAGGCCACAGAATTGATTTTTCATAGCAATTTCGTTATGTCACCGAGATTTTTTTTTTTTTAAATTGCTGTTTCATTACAGGTACATGAAATTAGCGTTAGTCCGGGTTTATGGAACGGTCCTTGTCGCTGTTCAATGTTCCCGTACCTCCTCCTGCTTCGTGCCCCCGCTTATGAAACGCGTTGTAAAAACAGTTTTTTAAAAGTTTTCAACCATTCATTTGTATCTAAAAGCTTTTAATATCTTTGTTGAAGTTGGATTTCACAATGTAAATACGTAAGTAATTGATTTTTCATGATACTTGTAATGTTAGAAGTAAAGAAAAAAGCTAACCTAATCTAAACCTAAAACAAACCTAAAAATTTGTGTAAAGAAAAATAAACGTTATTAACTTAAGTATTTATAAAATTTTTTGTTAAAGATAAAAAAAATTTGTCATGGCAGTTATAAGAAAATCAAGTTCTGAAACAAATAACAGAAAGAAAAATCAACAAAAACTTAAAAGTGCAAAGAAAGCCAAGAAATGTAAGTCGCAGGTTCTGATTCAACGCAAGAATGAGGTTTTTGTAAAGAAAACAAAGAAAAATATACTTAAGGGTAAGGAGAAAATTAATAAAAGGAAACAGTACTCTTCTGATGATATCCAAAAGGCTCTCGATGCAGTGAACAAGGGTCTATCTTACAGAGAAGCGGCAAAGAAATTTGGAGTTCCAGCGACTTCTATTCACAGGGCCATTCGACATCCTGAAAAAATAAATTCAAGGCATGGTCCGGTTCCAATTTTATCCAAAGAAGTGGAAGAAGAAATTCTTCATTGGATACTGTATCGAGCAGTCAGAGGTTACCCAGTGACTAAGACTGAGTTATTAGACAGCGTGCAAGCTTACATTCGTAAACTTAAAATACAAACTCCTTTCACTAATTATAAACCAGGTCGTCATTGGTATGAAAATTTTCGACAGCGTCACCCTCAAATCACTCTTAGAATACCTCAACACCTAACTCTTATTCG